>CM019150.1:46920191-47143844 GCA_009733165.1 Naja naja
ATGACCCATGAGAGGAAAGGTTAGTAGGGAAGGAAGGGAAGTAGAATAGAAAAGGGGAAAAAGCCCTAATGGTCTTGACATTTTGTCTTAAAGTGATAAAATAGGCCCAATGCTTATGTCTGCACTTTAATCCCATTACTGTATCACCATCTATAGGACAGACACATATGGCTATGCCATTAAGTCACTCAGTATGCTCTGCAGTGACTAAGATTGTAAATTATCAATCCAAGGTATCACTTCATAAAAACTAAAAATAAAGTGGGAAAGCAACAAGTGACTGAAGCTTAGTAGCAATATCTGGTTACTATTTAAATTATCTCAGTAATGAATTATTTAATATTTCCTGCAGGAAAGACCAATAACCTAGGCTAGAAGGAAAAGTAAAAAATGCACAACAAGGCAACAACTTCCCTAATGATATCATGAAAACTGATGTGTGTTGACCAACACATGTAGTTTCAGTAGTCAATTTGGATAAGAAGGACACTTGATTTTACTGTAAGGAAAAATCAGCACATTGCAGAGATAGAAAAATGATATAACAATGACAAAAGGATCCATCAATAATAGAAATCCATGTGTCTATATTTTTTTCAGAAATAAAATATCCTGAATGTAGGCTAGAACCTTTGCTTTTAACATATCATACAATATCTTATTTTTGTGCAAAATTTATTGTGAAGAACCTGACTATCACTGAAAAAGTTGCCAGTTTAGAAGATACCATTCTTGAACATCTGTAACTTGTCCCTTCTTCAATCAGTTCATTGCTTATTTTTAATCCTTCAAATGTAAGTGAAAATGTAATATGAAGTGGAGATTGAAAAGCCACCAATGTCATTTGGATTAGCACTATCTGTCAACTTTCTAGGATCAATCCTGTGATAAAATGCTCAATTTCAGTAGGGTATCAGTCCACTCTAGACTTCAGAAATATGCAGTATTAGATGGTGGCCATAGGACAGTGATCAAGAAAACACATCTAAACCAATTTTCTGTATGTAATTTTTTTCACTATATATACACTTTTATATAAATATTTATTTTAAAAATGAGAAATATTGTAGGTTTACTAAATAGCATTCAACTGTATCCCAAAATGAGAAATGTTCTGTATGTACTCTTGAGAACAAGTACTACAGGTCACAAACAAGGTGAATTTAAAGTAAGCACAACACATTAAACTTTGTTACCTATGAGAAATAATTATAAACTACATTGTGTCAGGAACATAATCATGATTTCTGCATTAATAAATGAAGAAGTAAAACAACAAATAATGATGAAAATACTTTCATGTCATGCAAACAGATGGCGCTCATATATCTGAAGTAATGAAAATAGTAAAGTGGGAATTCCAATCCATAATTTAAAAATATGAATGTTGTTTAGATTTTCTGTCCCACATAAAAGCGTGCCAGCCAAGTTGAAGATCGAAACCCTCTAATATTAATAGTCTTCTATTTTCTAGTTTAGCCCAATCCTTAAGCCAATAATAATATAGTTCAAAATCTGGAAGGCCAAATCCTCCTTTTTCTGGCATCTTGCAATAATTTAAATTTCACTCTAGGTTTTTCTTCTGTCATATAAATTTAGATACATATATATTTAGTTCTACAAAAATTTTCTTTTCCACTTGACTGGCACAGTCTGAAACAAGAACAACAGTTTTGGTAAAATATTCATTTTACTATAGAGATGCATCCTAATAATGATAGCTGTAATTTTACCCAATTATCTAAGTCTTTGACTATTTGCATTATTAATTTGTCATAATTATCTTTCTTAATCGACAAACACCTAGCAGTCAACCAGATCCCTAGATATTTTTTAATTACATTTATATGCCCCTTAGACTCAGGATGGCTTACAATTTTGGGATGCAACCCAGTGTGCTCAGCAATAGCCTTCATTCCATTTTACTTTACTGACTGTCTGGATACCTAATGTATTTGCTAATTTTTCCTTCTGCTCCTTTGTACAGTTTTTTGTTAAAATTTTTGTTTTATCTTTATTAATTTTAACCTGCAACCCTTCCATATTCTTCTATTTCTCCTAGTGATATGGGGCTCATTTCTAAAGGTTCTTCAAATATAAATGCCATATCATCAGCAAAGGCCTGGAGTTTATATTCCTCTTTTTTAATTTTTAATCCTCTAATTTCTTGATTTTGCCTAATTTTTACTAAGAGAGTCTCTTCTGCCAATATGTATAATAGAGGGGCTAGGGGACAACCTTGTCTTACTCCCTTGTTTATCTTTATGGCATCTGTGTTTTCCCCATTTATTAATATCTTTACAGTTTGTATATTGTAAATTGTCTTAATAAATCCTATAAAGTTTTCACCAAATTTCATACCTGTCAATTGTTTAATGAGAAAATTCCAATTCAAATTGTTGAATGCTTTCTGGGCATCTAAAAATATAATGCCATTGGTCTGGTTGTGTGTACCTCATAGTATTCTAATACATCCATAATCGTTCTCATATTTGTTTTTATTTGCCTATGAGGGAGGAAGCCATTCTGGTCAGTATGAATAATTCTGTTTAGTACTCTTTTTAACCTTTCCACCAAAATTGTAGCCATTATTTTGTAGTCTACATTTAACAGTGATATTGGTCTGTAATTTTGTACTTTTGTATAACAGTGATATTGGTCTGTAATTTTGTATTTTTTGTGGGTCTGATTGTTCTTTATGGATGACAGTAATATAAGTTTCCAACCATGATTTAGGCACCCTAGCATTCTCCAAAGCCTCATTGTACAAATCCACCAGCATCTCCTCTATAATTCCTTGGAATTCCTTGTAAAATTCCGAAGGAATTCTGTCTGGTCCAGGGGTCTTATTTGCTTTTTGTGTTCCAATTACTTTCCTAATTTCTTATATGATAATTTTATTATTCAAATTTTGTTTCTCTTCATCCATAATTTCGGGCAAATTCTTTTCATTCAAGTATTGATCAATAAATTTTTCTGATATTTCTTCTTGTTTATACAATTTCATAAAAAATTTCTTTACAATTTCTTTCCTTTCTTGGGGCTGCGTACATAATTTCCCTTCCTGATCCTCAAGAGCTATAATTGTTCTTTTTTCTTGCTCTTTTTTAATTTTGTGGGCTAACCACCTTCCCGGCTTATTTGCATTTTCAAAGTAGTTTTGCTTCGCTAGTTTAATTTTTCAGGCCAAATCTTCCTGTATACTTAGATTTATTTTATGTTTTATTAAATCAATTTCTTTCTTAATATTTGAATTATTCAGATTCTTTTGTCTACTTGTTTCTAAGTCTTTCAATTTCTCCCTCCATAAATTTTGTTGCTGTCTTTTTCTTTATTCTTTTTAATGTTATATGCAATAGTTAAACCTGTCACATAAGCCTCGGTCATATCCCAAAGATTCTGTAGGGAGGTGTGTTCTCTTTTATTTATTTCAAAAATATTTTTAGTTCTTTCTTTATCATTTCAATATATACTTTATCTCTTAGTATGGTATTATTAAATGTCCATCTTCCTATTTTCCTCTTTCCTTTCCATTTAATTTGAATGGGATTATGGTCAGCCCATATGTTTGACACAATCTCAATCTTTTCAATATTCTCCATTAGCCCAGGGCCCATCCATATCTGATCTATTCTGGACCAAGAGTTATGGGGTTCAAAAAAAGTGTATTGTTTTTATTTGGGTTTAATTCTCTCCACACGCTTTCAAGTTAAGTTCTCTTACCATGTTTTGGAAGGACGAGGAAGTACTCTCCTCTCCTTTTTCACTTCTATAATCTTTATCTTTGTCTGGGATTGCATTGAAGTCCCTACAATGCATACATTGTCATATTCAATTCTATTATTTTATGGTGGAGTTTATTATAGAAGTCTTTTGGTTTGTGTTTGGGACATATATTGTAACTAATAACATTTTTTCTGATTTATAATTATCTCTATAAATAACATTCTTCCTTCTTGATCTTTATATATTTGTTTGTGTTGCAACCAGTCCTTTACATATACTACAATACCCTTTTTTTGTTTGCAAGTGCGAATACATTTTTCCCATATTCATATTCTTTAGAAGATCTACTTGGTAATCTGAAATATGCACTTCTTGGATACAAATTATGTCAGCATTTTGTTTTTTCAGTTTCTCAAATATTTGTTTTCTTTTGAAGGTGAATTTAAGCCATTAATATTAACTGAGAATAAAGTAATTTCTCTATCATTGTCATTGACTGTGGAAGGCATTTTTCATTTCATTCCTTGTTCTACTTAGATTCTCTTCTCCTTTTCTTCTCTGAGATTTTGGGGTTGTGGAAGTGAATCCAGTTCTTTTTTCGAGAGTTGTTCCTCTTGGCTTCTCATATTTGAATCATCTCTACTATCTCGGTCTTCCTCGGGTCCTATATATCATTCACAAAATTCCTTTGCTTTTTCTATTGTGTCAATTTTATATTTTTGTCTTGCCACAAGACCAAGAGCCCTTCTGGGGTAAGCCACCTAAATGGAATAGCATTTCTAATAAGTTGCGTTGATAAAAATTGGTAGCCCCTTCTCTGCTCTCTAATTCTCCTGGGTATTTGTTTCAGTGTGACCACTTCATGGTCTTTATATACAAGTGGTTCATCTGTAGTCTTACTATAGAGCAGGTCTCATGTTGACTTCCTCGCGAAATGAATATGAACCTCTTGAGGTAATCTGTGTTTCCTCGTATAATGAGTGTATACTCTGTAGACCTCGTCTACATTGTTTTCAATTTCCAAGTTTGGTTTCTGTAGGGCCGCTGCTATCAGTTTGATCATAATTGTACGTAAATCTTCCTTTTTGTCTTCCACCACATTTTGAAACCTAAGATGAAATGATGCCTTCTCTAACTCCATATGTATCATCAACTCACGTAGTTCACAGTAGAGCTCTTTCCAGTTTCATTCAGAGTCTTCTAACTTCTTCTCTACCATCTCTGTTCTTGCCTCTACTGAATTTAATTTCTGTTCATTTTTTAGCACTTTTTCCTGCATCTTTCCAATCTTGGTGTTCAAATTTTGTATTTCATTTTTCACTTCTCCTATTTCAGTTCTCATCTCTGTTTTCATGTCTTCATGATTTCTCACTATTAATGGGTTTTACCATCATTTCCTGCATCATATTAAGCGTTGTCTGTACTGTCTGCAAGCTTTGAGTTGAAGTAGTTTTTTCCGCCAGTAGCATTGCATCTATGGATCTCTGCCGCACCGGTGAAGACATCATTGTTGTGGCTTTCTTTCCTGATTTTACACTTGTGATTGTCGTTGTTGTCATTTTAACTATATGCAGCAGCTCTTTCCAATCAACCATCAATTATCCCTAGTAGAGTACTATTTTCCTCTCCTTTTTAATTCTATAACAGTCTTAATACATATACTATGTCTTATTAATTACCAAGTTTCTATTATGAAAGTTCACAATCAATTCTTATTTCTATTTCTAGTTATTAATCTTATTAATATATTAAACTTATTCACTATTATAATGCTTAAAGAAATTCATTATTAATCAAATATCAATATATATACTCATAGAGTCGGCAGTCTCATGTACTTACTTACTTAATTCAAATCAACCAATTCATTAAAGTACTTAAATTCTTATCTATAAATAGTTCTTAATTTTATGCTTATCTCTGAATAGAAGTGTCTAAGTTTCTTAATATATAATTAATATTTAGAGTCCATGTTCTATATTTATACAACACTCTTTCAATTGTTCAATTATTCAAAGATAATTAACCAGTATTTAGTATTCTAACACATATATATCCATTTATATTTCATCAATATTATTTAGTTACATCTGTGACAAACAGCTTGGTAAATACCTTATTACAATTCTTAATTCAGGTTCAAAATGCACTCTTTAATATTGCAAAGTCACTTCCACCATTTCCTTTCTCCTTTCTATTGTAGTTTTTTCTTCTTGATCCTTTATTCTTTTCCACCACACATTCCCAGTTCCACTTATAAATCTTAATTGTTTTATTTCTTCTTTCTTTCTTTATCCCAGTTATCACATAAATAGTGCAATTACAAAGTCTCTCAATCTTTCCTTAGGTCTTTCAAAGTGTCAATTATTCTCCTTTCAAACTTTTACTCTCGACTGTTCTTACGATCCCTCTGTCTCACTTGGGCACCGTCACCCTTTCCCCCCAATTCTCAAATGTCAAATGCCAATATTATAGTTGTACAACTCACTTTCAACTCCCGAAGCAAAGTTAAATGCTGTTGTCTCACCCTTCAACTCCACTGCTTTCAACATTCCATTAGTCAGCAAGAAAAAAAAGTTACTGCCATTTCTTTAATTACTACTCCTTCCGATGTTTCTGCCGCTACACCATTCAGTTTGGAGTTTAAATTTTCAATTTCCCTTTTTAATATAGATCGATGTTCTAGAAATCTTTAATTTCACCTTCCCACTGCTCAATTTGCTGATCTCCATTCTCTGCTTCCTTCTTTCTTCTTTAAACTGCTGGGCTGCCACGTCTGTGGTTCCGATCTATACGATCTCCCTCTTCTGCTGTTGGTTTTGGGGGATTATCTCATGGTCTCTGGGCTCACAGCACCTCCCTGAGATCTCCAGGTCTTCCCCTTTCATTTGCCTACCTCTTTGGGGTCCAAAACACTCCAAGAAGCCTCCAAACAGCAAAAATTGGATCCTTTCGAAGCGGCAATCCACTCCTCAGCTCTGCATCAATGTAGCGCCCAACCAGAAGCCCGAAAGAAGTACCTTTAAATCATTCAGCATTTTTTTCCCGAATATTATATTAGTAAATAGATTGTCACGTTGGTTGTTTTGTTTTATTGTCTTGTTATCTCTGCCTGCTTTCTAATTGCTTTGAGGTTGCTGCTGTTAAAGCTTTCTTCATCTTTAAGTTTAAAAAATTGCATAAAATGCTTTACATAGCATATATTTTAGCATTTGAATTGACAGAACATAAGTTAACAATTAATGTGAGCACAAGTGATTTTTGGAGTGTCATGAATTCATAAGGCTGGCTCAAAAGCAATTACATACAGTAAAAAGTGTCTCATGTCTATTCAGAACAGCAGCTATCTTATACAACATTGGTTATTGGTATTTTATATTCTGCTTGGTCAGCCAAGCAGAAGTACATAAAATTGCTTGTTTTGATTATATGTCAAAAATCCTTATAAGTCAAAATGGTAGACTTTCTTGGCCTCTTTTCTCTTGTTTGTTTGTTTGTTTAGTGAATTTATATCCCACCCCAGCCATAATGAAAATTCACAAAAATGACAGTAACATACAATAATGTTACAAGATAAAATGTAATAATCAACCCCAAAACAATAACTGATGTCAATCTCGAAAACTCTCCAGAAAAGCTGTTTTCAGGTGATGCCAGAAGGCAAATAAGATTGAAACCAATCAAACTTCCACTACAGGACATTCCATACTGACAGCCTCAGTAGTACAACATCTCCATGCTTTGACCTCCCCACAACAGGAGTGATCCAGCTACTTCTCCAAGCATGATCAAAGAGTCAGACCGACTGTATTGGAGAGATGTGGACTACAAGTAATCTGGGATGAATTCATAAAGGGTTTTATAAATTTAACAGATTAACAGAGTTGGAAGGAACCTTGTAGGTCATCTAGTCCAACCCCTTGCCCAATCAGGAGACCCTGCACCATTTCTGACAGATGGCAGTCCAGTCTCTTCTTGAAAGCTTCCAGTGATGAAGCTCCCACAAATTCCAAAGACAAGCTGTTACATTGATTGATTGTTGTCACTGTCAGAATTTTTTTCCTTATTTCCAGGTTGAATGTCTCCTTGTTCAGTTTCCATCCATTATTACTTGTCTGGCGTTCAGGTGCTTTGGAAAATACGTTGACCCCTCATCTCTGTGGCAGCCCTTTAAGTTAAAAACAGCACATTAAACTGCATTTAGAAAGAGATAGGAAGCCAATGCAGGACCTGCAGAATAGGTGTTACATAGGCATATTGGCAAATACCCATGAGCACTGGAAGTTTGTATTTTATATGAATGGAAATTTCTGGCTGTCTTTAAAGACAACCCCATATAGAATATGCTGCAGTAGTTAGGTGAATGATGATAAGGGCATGTACAAATCTTTCTACCCAAAATAAAGTTCCAACTGGCACACCAGTCAAAGCTGGGCAAGGTTTTTTTCTAGCCACAACTTCCACTTGCTATTCTTGTAGGAATTGTAAGTCAAAGAGGATCCTAACTTGCAAAGCTGTTCCTTCAAGCCAACCTCCTCCAGAGACAACAATGTAATAAGTTTAGTTAATACCCAAACCAATCTAGATATTCCAAATCCTGTTGGACATTAACTAAATTTGCTCCCACAATCTTCATTCTAAGTCACCCATCTCTATCTTTAAACAGCAACAACCACATACCTTAATTGTTTCTCTTTGAATATCTTGAAGTCGGTTTGTGAAAGCAGGTGTAATTATAAAAATATAAGGTGAATAATCCCCAAAATTCCTGATGAGATTAGGGAGGACTCTCAAAACTATAGATTCTGTGCAATGGACTAGTGATGTTTTCTTTCCTATGGTAGTATAATCGTACTGAAAAGCAAAATTTGTAAGTTATCTGTGATCTCTGGGTGAACTTTGACTATTTCATCTGGCAGGGAATTACTCATGTTTAGCTTTTTTGTTCATATAAACAGGGTTTCCTAGCTTGGAGAGCAAAGAAGCCTAATGTTCTCTAAAATGTTGGGCTGTGAGTGATTCCTCTTCCTGCAAATATTTTCTTAACTGTTCAAAGTTATCAATTAGAACCTTGAAGTTTGATTAACCTAACAATACCTCTTTAAGTAATAAAAATTTCTCACACAGAAGCCTAACATGTTATCTTTCTCTTCCCAAAGACAGGTTGTAAAATAATGGTTTTAACTTGCTAAGATTCCAGATGAATTTTATCAGAAAAAATAAATATATAAAGCGATATTGCGAGGACAACCGATGCTCCAAAATAATAATTGGCTACATTTTATTGGATGTGTTTGAGAAGAAGCTGGACAGCTGTTTATCAGAGATGTTTCAATTTGAATGCCAGCATGAAATAAGAAATTAGATTCCACATCCTAAATGATTCTTCCAACTCCATAATTTTGTGATACCTTGAAGTCAAGCCTTTGCATATGTCATTCTCAGCCCGATGCATGGCGGGGGGCGGGGGTTGGGGGCCGGTGGGGCCCTGGGGGTGAGGAGGGACCAATCCCAGGGTGGTTGGGATTGGCAGGAGACGTCGAGGCATAGGGCCATATCATGTGCTGGGAGCTCGCACCCACCATCTTTGCGCAGTGGCACGCTCCGACCCTATGACCTCCTCCCTAGGGGGCATGGGAACCGGGACCCCTGGGCTTAGGCTGGTGTATTTTAATGCCAGGTCTGTGGCTAATAAAGCTTCCCTCCTCTGTGAGATCATAGAGGAGGAGGCTGCTGACCTGGCCTGCATCACTGAGACCTGGTTGGGCCCGGAGGGTGGTGTCCCTCTGGTTGAATTGTGCCCTCCAGGTTTTCGGGTTCTGCACTGGCCACAGGCCCAGGGAAGGGGTGGTGGGGTGGCTGTGGTTATTCGGGAGACCTTGCTTCCAAGGGAGGTCTCCGTCCCAGAGACAGGCGGGAGTGAGACCCTCCTCCTGAGGTGGGGGCCTAATGGTGGTGGGCTTGCTGCTTGCATACCTCTCCCCAGCTGTGTGACAGTGGCCCTGCCTGGGCTTCTCGATGTCCTCTTGGGGTTGGCGGTGGAGTTCCCACTTGATAGTCATGGGGGACTTCAATCTTCCTTCCCAGGGTGGGGTGTCGGGTTTGGCCAGGAATTCATGGCTTCTATGGAAGCCATGGGCCTGACCCAATTGATCAAGGCCCGACTCATGAGGGGAAACACTCTCACCTAATTTTTGTCTCTGAACGGTGGCGTAGTGACAGAGGGCCAGCCACTGTTGTGGCACTGCCCGTTCCATGGTCTGATCACTATCTCCTACGGCTGGTCTTCCAACAGGCCGCCCCCCGCTGCTGGGATGAGGAGCCACTTAGATGGTTCCACCCCAGGCGCCTGATGGACCCTGAGAGGTTCCAGATGGAACTGGGGTTTTTTCCCTCTTCCCTTGCCCACGACTCTGTCGAGGATCTGGCGTCTGCTTAGCAACAGGCTGTGTCATGTGCCCTTGACAGGGTTGTCCCCATGCGTCCCCTCACATGCCATGGATCCTGGATGGCTCCTTGGTATATGGAGGAGCTCCGGGAGATGAAACGCCGTTGGAGGGGTTTAGAGAGAAGGTGGAGGTCCACCCGCTCCCAATCCGATTGAGCCCAGCTAAGAGCCCATATTAGGACTTACCTGGTAGCTATGAGAGCGGTGAGGAGGTCTTATCTCTCCACCCTCATAGCGTCCGCAGATAACCACCCAGCCGCTCTGTTTCGGGCTACCTGCTCTCTCCTTCATATGAAGGGGAGGGCGGACCCATTGCAGGAAAGGGCTGAGGAGTTTGGTCGATATCTGTCAGATAAGATCACTCGGATTCGAGCGGGCTGTCCTCTGATTTGCAGTGGTCTGAGGAACGGGATACAGGCAGTCTGGCCAGTGTGATCTGGGATGAGTTTGATCCTGTTTCCAAGGATGAAGTGGACAGGACTATGCGGTGCCTGAGCTCCACCACATGTTTATTGGACCCGTGCCCTTCCTGGCTAGCTTATGCTGCCAGGGAGGCCACCTGTGGTTGGTTCCGGGCAGTTGTCAACGCTTCATTAAGAGAGGGTGTTTTTCTTTCCACCTTGAAGGAGGCGGTGGTGAGACCCCTCTGCCCTGGACCTGACTGTGTTAGACAACTTTCGTCCAGTCTCCAACCTTCGCTTTTTGGCGAAGGTTGTTGAGAGTGTGGTGGCTCAGCAGTTTCCACTTTTCCTGGATGAAGGGGACTACCTGGATCCGTATCAATCGGGCTTCCGGCCTGGTTTCAGCATGGAGACGGCATTGGTCATGCTGATGGATGATCTCTGGAGGGCATGAGACAGAGGTTTTTCCTCTGTCCTGGTCCTATTAGACCTCTCAGTGGCTTTTGATACCATCGACCATGGTATTCTTCTGCGATGCCTTGAGGGGTTGGGGATAGGGGGCACTGTGTTGCGGTGGTTCACCTCCTACCTCTTGGGGTGGTCACAGTCGGTATTGATGGGGGCAGAGGTGGCCCGTGGGGTGGGGTCCCTCAGGGTTCTTTCCTCTGCTATTTAACATCTATATGTGCAGATTTAACATCTATATGAAGCCGCTGGGTGAGATCATCCATGGTTTCGGGGTGAGTTTCCATCAGTACGCAGATGACACTCAGCTGTACATCTCCACCCCGAACCAAATCGGTGATGCCCTCTCCCTGATGACCCAGTGTCTGGATGCGGTATGGATTTGGATGGCGGGAACATGCTTGACTCAACCCGGCCAAGACTGAGTGGCTGTGCATACCAGCATCTCGGCCCAGTCAGGAATGTCCATCTTTAACCATAGAGGGAGTGGTGTTGCCCCTGTGGACAGGCGCGAATCTGGGGGTCCTCCTGGATGTATGGCTCCGGTTGGAGGAGCAGGTGGGGCCATCGCCAGGGGGGCCTTTGCCCAGCTCCGCCTAGTTCATCAACTACGCCTATTTCTGGACTGGGATGCCCTGCACACGGTCAACCACACCCTTGTTACCTCTGGACTCGACTACTGCAATGCTCTCTATCTAGGATTGCCCTTGCATACCATCCGGAGATTGCAGCTGGTGCAAAATGTGGCGGCGCAGGTGGTGATGGGAGTTTCCTGGTTCTCCCATGTTACTCCCCTCCTGCGCTGTCTACATTGGTTGCCGGTTGCACTCTGGGTGAGATTCAAGGTTTTAGTTTTAACATACAAAGTCCTTCACGACATGAGTCCTCAATATTTAAGGGAGTGACTCCTGCCGATAGCGATTGCTGGCCGCCCTGTGCGAGCACATAGGCAGGGACTCCTTGGGGTCCCATTGGCGGGCCAATGCTGGCTGGCGGTCCCCCGATGACGAGCCTATTCTGTTGCAGCCCCGGACCTCTGGAACCAACTTCCCCTGGGACTCCGCCTGGCCCCTGACCTCCGCACCTTCTGCCATGACTTAAAGACCTGGTTGTTCGACCAATTCGGGCTGTGACCCATGTGGGAGGGTGGTTTTATAGTTTTTTAAGTTTTTGGGCTTGTAATTTGTTTAATCTCTTTTAATTATTTATTGTTACTGTTTTAGTTGTGAGCCGCCCCGAGTCTTCGGAGATGGGGCGGCATACAAGTCTCAAAAATAAATAAATAAATAAATATAATTTTCTAAGCTTTCAACTTTATGATTTCACATGTTAGAATGCCATTTATATAATATATCAATTTCAAATATCAACTTGTCTCAAGATTTTAAGTTTAAGCATACTATGCTGTATTCATATAACAAAGTCTACAAAGAGGGTAAGTAATTAATGTATGTTGACATATTTAAAAAAACCAAAATAAATAATGCAATATCAGAAATATCTTTCAAATACTGCATTTTTATTTGTTTCAGTGAAATTTCATAAGCAATAGAGAACATAAATCAAACACTGTATGATACAGATCTCATCTGCTATCTATTTTGAAAAAGATCCATCAGTTCAACAGGAACTTATCTATTTCACTAATTATACTGTATGGTTCTCTTGTTACCAGACATTATCAGTGAATACATTATAACAAGGAAGAGTTAGAATTCAATAAGTTAACTTAACAAAGGTAATAAGATAATCATTAGACTGACAGAACTTTGCTGTTAGTGGGAAGTAAGCTACATTACTTAATTTGTAATTTAAAAAAACTTGCTATCAAAGCCAGAAAGTCACATGTTACAAATAATGAGACATAAAAAACAAAGAATAGAAGATCAAGACTGCTAACCACTTAGCAGTTAACAGCAGCACTTAGATAGAAATGCAGTTAATATGACACTGACTATCACATCAATATTTTGAAATAGATGCTTTACTCAAATGAGTGATGAGTGGACAAAGGTCTCTAATGTTCAGTGCCACCACTGAATTCTCCAAAGGATTATTTTGGGAGATCTTATTAAATAAGGAAGGAATGGAGACAATGTTCTGATTTATGTTCAGGACTTGAATATTATTTCCTAAAACTGGTGGATTTGACATATTTTACTGTTTGCTGTAATTGCTGTGCCATTTGAGTTAATTTTACTGTTACCACAAGCACCAGTTATCAAACAACCTAGTCATATCCCCATGGAGCTTAAGTTTTCAGTAGTACATTATTCAAATATTAAATCATTCATTTTTAAATGTCCCAAACAAACCTTCAACTCTTTTCCTATTCTTTTTGCTTTCACATATATTTGACTTAACACTATTTGCTTTGGCTTTCATACTTCAAGTAGTTTACAGGTCTATTGAGGTTAGGTGACATTTTTGGGTAGATTGAAATGAAATGTCTATGGTCAAAAATAGAAAATAATTGAAAAATAACTGAACAAACCTTGTAGTTTTCAACCCTCAGCCCTGTTTGGCTTGACACAAGCCCTCTTGGATAAGAGATCTGGGCAAACCTCTGTAGAGACATAGAATTATGCTCAGCACCAGTGAGACAGTTTGTATTCATTTGCAGTTGAATACTGACCTTGTTGTAGTCCAGAGAGAATGCATAGGGTGGAGCCTTGCCTAGCTATCTAGGAATGATTTGAATCTGTTGGGCCTGAGAAATTGGACAATGTCTTAGGACTGTGAGCTGAGCCACCTGCTTTTTAGATTTAGTTGTGAAAGAAAATCCTTATTCATTGCCAACATTGGATTCTAGCAATATAAATATAGACTCTACGCTGCCATAATAATGGTATAATCAAATATGAAGAATAGAGAAGGACAATCCAGTCAGTTTGGAAACTTCCATATGTTGGAACAAACCATAAATTATTGGTGTCAAATATATGGATTAAATTTTAAAAAATAAAGAGAGCAGGTACACCAGCAAAAGTTGACTTGGAAGACATGCAGGTAGAAAACAAGATTAATGGAAAATAAATTCAGTATGCTTAACTTATGTGGAAAAGAATCTGAGGTGAAAAAAAGCAATGTATTCCTCAAATTTCAGAGAAGAAACTACAGTTCAAAAAATGTATCGCAATGGCTAGAGAAAGTAGATAATAAAAGCTCTAGTAAACGGAAAGGATTTATGATAAGTGAACTCAAACTTCTAATACCAGATATAAAAGTACAAGGGAAATGATGTTAATTGAAAATATGAATATTTAAATGAAACTATAAGGAAACAGAATGATAAAAGGAACAAGACAATTGTTTAAGATTAATCAAATTTACAAATTTACATCTGAGGTAGCACTACTTAAAACCACAGATGAGATCTAATAGAGGTAAAGGAGGTTAATGGAAGATGGAAAGAGTATACTGAAACACTGGAAATAAGATTATAGAATGTAAGAACCATTTGAAGAGAAAGAACTTATACAGGAATGACTGTGGGAAAAAGTAATATATGATAGACAAGAAACTAGCTGTCAAATACAATAAGCAACAGGTGAAAAGTACTCTCTGAACTAAAGATGTAGGAGAAGAAGCAGTTAAAATATGAACATTCTATGTCAACAAAAAATGAAATAAAAGTGTGCAGCTTAAAGTTTGAAAAAGATAAATATGTCTACATTGAATAAAGTGGCTTATGACATTATTATTATTATTATTATTATTATTATTATTATTATTATTATTTTATTAGACTTGTATGCAGCCTTCTCTCCCTAAGGACTCAGGGCGGCGAACAATAAAAACCAAACAATTACAATAAAAATAGATTAAACAAATACAAGTCTAACGAACAGTTAAAAATTAAAACAATTAAAATAACCACCACCACCCGGGTCAGTCCAGACCGGCCTGTTGAAACAACCAGGTCTTCAGGTCCCGGCGGAAGGAGCGGAGATCAGGGGCCAAATGGAGGTCCACGGGGAGTTGGTTCCATAGGGCAGGCACTCCCACAGAGAAGGCCCTACCCCTGGGCACCACCAGTCGACAGTGCCTAACCGACGGTATCCCAATGGAGGCCCGCCTATGGGAGCCTACTGGGCAATCGGAATGTGATGCTGGCAGGAGGCGTTCCCGCAAGCACCCTGGCCCCAAGCCATTTAGGACTTTATAAGTTGTTACTAACACCTTGAAACTATATACAAGGTGTTAGTTGTTACTAACACCTTGTATATAAGACATCTAAAGGGTTGAAAGAGAAAACACCAAACAATTGTACTAATCACAATTATATATATGACTTTACAGAGAAGAAGAATAGAGCCATACATGAAAATCCCAAGTGAATGAGCAAAGAAAATATTAAACAGTTAAAATAACAGATAATTGGGAGAATGAGAAAATATAAGAAAGAGTTTACCTTTGCCTTATTGATCAGAGCATATGGATCATGCAGGATGTGGAACATATAAAGCTAATTACTGTTTCTTCTCTTTGAAATTAACAAGCAGCTACTTAAAAGTTGGGTTTGGAGAAAGGGAACTCAGATTAGGGAAAGAAGTGAGACAAGGATGTATAGTCTCTGAATCTGTTTAATTTGCATAACAAATACAAATAGGGCCAGACTGGAAGAGATAACAAGTGAAATCAAAACTGGAGTTGAAATGCTATATAAATAGTATATAACATCACTTTAGACAAGATGGGTGGCACACACATCTAATAAATAAAATAAGAAAATTAGCAAACAGTAATTTAAGGCAGCTCACTTTGAAAATAGAAACAAATTAAAAATGTGGGATAATGTTAAATGTTAAAGAGACAAAGGCAATGTCAACAAAGGTACTTAGTGAATTTCCAATTAACAAGATAATGAAGATGAAAGTTTTATTCTCCTGAGCTCAGGTGTAGACAAATATGGACTACTTGTTAAAGAGGAAATAAATCATAGAAAAGAGGACAATGCCAAATTTAGAGAAGATCACTAAAGTCAAGGATGAAAGGCATGCATTGTTTGGATCCAAAGTTGGAACAGTCCTTCAAAGAAGTACCTTTATTGGGTTTGCACAATTCGTAGAAAAATACACCTTTGAGTTAAGGAAGTACAAAGGAGATGGGAACAGATTACAATACAAACCCATCATCACCTTCTTAAAGCTTCTCTCTATATTTCCAGGACTTATGTAGCTATTATGCCAAGCAGTACAGAGAAAAGCCATACTTCTGACAGATATATCAAATTTATCCAAAATGGATCCAAAACACCTTTTCTGTTTGAGCTGGATTCTGTGCATCTATACATTTATACATATATACATTTATTTACACATAAATCTTATTGCTTTATAGTTTTCATATGTTATCATTTGACGCCTTTGCGTCTTTTCTCTATCCATTCGTACCAAACATCCCAGATCTTGTAGTATTCTCTTTCTTCCTTATTTTACAATAACATCATTAATCTGTCCATCTCGGCACATTCATATATATTATTAATTATTGCAGTTTCTGCAGGAGTCGTAGCCTGTTTCCAATTTTCGGCAAAAGAAATTCTAGCAGCAGTTGTAATATGGAGCATTAAGTATTGGTGTTTTTTATTTAAAGTAGACTCTAACACACCTAACAGGAAAGTTTCTGGTTTAAGCTTAATTTTCTGTTCTGTTAGCTCCTCTAACCAAGATTAGATTTTAAGCCAATATCTCCATGCTTGAGGACACGTCATTTGGCTATGGTTACATCTCCAGCATTTTGTTATCATATTTGGGAACATTTTAGCTATTCTTGCTGGGGAAGGATGCACCTGTACTTCTATTATAGAAATTTTCTGTATGACAAAAACAACAACATTAAGGCAATATTTTTAATGGTAATACATAGTATAAGTTTCCTTACCATTGTGTGCCCCATAGAATGTCAGCCATGTGGCTGCATGAATAGCAACTATCTCTATATTCAAGAATAGGAAGCTATTTCTGGTATGCCCTTTGAGAACAGCTACTCATCATTTTCTTGGCTTTCTACAGAATCTGATCTCTGTTTCTAGTAAATATAAGCTCAAGGTAAAAAACAAATAAAATGACTTAGTGGATATGAATGCACACTCCAAATTTGAACTTAGTTCTTTGTATAGATGTAATTGAATTTACTTAAATAGCATATGTAAATGCAGCATGGAGCGTACCTAGAATATCACAATATTACAGAAGGAAAAATGGGAACTCAGCTCAAATTCTCAAATTTATGGAACCACATGATAGAATAGGCTTGTTGCAATTTGAAAGCAAATAAAAAACAGTGCTTTTTAACCTCAATGAATCAAATATAGATCTAAATCAACCTAAATCAAAATTGTACTAGCATCCAATTAAGTTCAAAGAAATGTTGTACCCATTTTTTTTAAAAAAAGCACATTTGGATTAAATGTTTCTATTGTTATTCTACTCACATTATTTAAATACCCAGTAAATGTGTAATAATAATTATTTAGCTAAAGATCTGCTATCAAATATTTGACTAACGTGTTTTAGATTTGTGTTTTTTATATGACACAAACAAAGTGCCTTATCCAGAATATGTTTTTTTTTAATTTAAAACCATTTTTCTAGCAGTGATGCCACTGGAAAGAACTTTTCAAAACAAAAGCAAAACCCATGGTAAAAAATAATGAATTATGTTTGTACACATTTGAGCTAAATCTTCTGTGATTGATAGAATTAAAGAAAAGCTGGATGACACTGCAAAAGGTACTGTGGTATAAAATGAATGCACTAAAAGCCTTTAATGTTTTTTTATGGTTTGTTCTTAAGAGTTGATGGGAAAAGCATGCACCTGGCCAAATTATCTCTGGCCAAGACACTAATGGAAAGAAAAATACCAGAGCAGATAATAATGAGGTCATTCTTCTTCAGAAAGGTAGCTGCAGTGGTGGGATTCATTTTTACTACTGGCTCTGTGGGCGTGGGCATGGTAATACTGTAAAATCTCCAGTCAGAGGTGGTATTTGCCAGTTCTCTGACCTACTCAAAATTTCCACAACTGGTTCTCCAGAACTGGTCAGAACCTGCTGAATATCACCTCTGGGTAGCTGGTTATGATGGAAGTGTAATTATCAATGATTTTTCAACTTTCATCAATGGCAGAAAAATATCTTAATTAATGGTAATTAATACCCTACCATTAGTCCTGATGGACTGAAATAAACTCAGTCTGGGGAAATCAGATTTCAAAGAGTTTACAGCAATCACAACAAACTTGCTGGCAAAATCTGTGCATTATTAGTTTACTTAGTATACTAGAGAAAGTAAAAAAATAAGGATATACTAACCAGATACCAAAACCCTTTGTTTAGAAAGTCTGTTTGAAAACATCAAGAGGCAAATATAATAGCATTAATCCACTTTGACATTCATGGCACTGAGAAGTACATAATGATCTACCATTCCTTTATGAGTGGTCACAGGTGAAAACTAGCTCAGCCATTTCCCGGTTCCATACAAAGAATTCTCTTTATTTGAAACTCTGAAAGTTGGCTCAAAGACAGGAATCCAGTGTGCATTGCCAACTGCATATGCAATTCCTCTTTTAGCTTGGGATTTACGCTGAACACCTGCTTGTCTACCCAACTGGCCACTTGAAGAACATTGTCACACATGTAGAACAGTATCAATTGTTCTAAAAAGCAGGGACATGATGCTGTCTTGTTTAGAAATATCAGGTTTTATCCAGGATTTCTCCCTCAAAGGAGCAGAAAAAAATCAAAAGCATCCTATCAACGTTAAAACTGAAACAATAAAATAATGTAGTAGCAGCAAACTAAAAGACCTTTTAACCCAGAAAATCAGCAAAAATTGAAATGTTTCTGATACAATATTGCTGAATGTGGAATGGCAGAGAATTATCAAATAACATTGACAAGGATATTCCAAAATCTTACCCTATCCTATCCTATCCTATTCCATTCAATTCCAGAGAGACACAGAACCAAAAGAACTGGTGGGTTGGGTTGCTGAATGGTCTCCTGAAACATACAGATACACTCCACTCCACCTTATAAAATCCTACTTGCATTCCAAATGCTAGGTTTTATACCCTCTAGTAATTCTTCTGCAGAAACAAGGAGAATGTAAACAGAATAAAAACTGTATAGACATAAAACATTATTACTAATACAATGTGGCCTCAGAATTAATAAGGGCATAAAAGAGAAAAGGAAATAAAGAGAAGACATTGGAAACAAACAAAACAAACAAAAAAGCTAGAAAATTATGTCGCAATCAAAATAACTCCATCCAAATTGACCTTACTGCTGATTTATTCTTTGTTCTTTCTTGCAAATGATTTGAATGTTGAAACACATATTAGCAAGTTAGATCAATCAGATCAAAATTGCTCCTTCCAATAGATAATTAAATCTTTTAAGCAACTCCCCTTTCCATGCCTCAAATATCCACAATTCTTGATAGATCCTAAATAGTAGGGACAGTGCTAGGAGTGTCCAGAGGTGAGGTAAAAAGAGACAAGAAAGTGGTCAAGATGGTGTGTTGCATACAATAAGTAGGTGGCACTTTGGTTACAGTGTCTCATTTGCCTTTTTGACTTGTTTCAGCACACCCTGCAGATACCCCTGGATCGTGCCAAGAAAGTCAAACATGTGAAAGATAAGCTGCCAGCCAGAGGTACTCAGAGCACAATTATGTCAACTGCCAACAACTGCTCTGTTTCAAGGCCTTGTGGCACAGGACAGATATAGCCCTATGAAAAGCAGGGGGAAAAAGCAGTAAGTTAAACTGCCATTCATCTGTTAGAGAATTACATTCTCATGCCAACCATGACATTCAATGATACAGTGGGATTTTGGTTCTGTTTGCAATCTAGATTCTTATCTAGCCACAATGTGTCAAATATCTAAGGGATGTTTTGCTAAAATTGGGCCTATCTGTTTAGTTAAACTAAGTAAAATTGGAATTAGAAATTAATACCACAATCCTAATCTCACCGTTTTCATTTTTATCAAACAACAATCATGATTATAGTGTCTGCCCTGCCGATTTCTGTAAAAAATAAATTGGCAAGTCTGAAGTATATAAGATTAATATTTCAACTTCTGAGTTGTGTGATCAATAATAATAAAATGTTATGATGAATTCATATTACATAGAATTCAATGTTTAATGAGATTAAGACAATGAAGCCTTTCTTTTTGTTTGTTTCATACATTTCATTAATTTCAGATTCCACAAAGAAGGGTTACTAGCCTGAAAGCCAGTTAACTCCTCCAAACTATCCTACATTTTTAGAACTTCAGGAGCAGCTGTGAAAAACTGTCATTATATAATGCCTGCTTGCTACTACTACATTTTCTTGGTTTCTAGTTGTACAAATGGAACATTTTGCAATACAATAGTAACTTTTTTTTATTCCTAGCATTTTCTTGCAATTGCAGGATCCATTTTTTTGGATCAACCACATGTTGATCCATTGGTTGGGGCAGGGATTCACTGGCCAGCTTTTGGCCAAACCTGAAAGAGAGTGAATGGCCAAGTCAGCCAGCTGACTTTCATGCCAAATGGCACTAGAACTCATAGTCTCCTGGTTTCTAGTCTGGTCCCTTGACTACTAGATCATGCTGGATCTCATAACACTGTTTTCAGTAACACTGCTTGTTACTTGGAAATAGAGCAAGGGTCTTTAAACTTGGAAGTTTAAGACTTGTGGACTTCAACTCCCAGAATTCCTGAGCTACTGGAGAAGGAATTCTGGGAGTTGAAGTCCACAAGTCTTAAAGCTGTCAAGTTTGATGACCCCTGAAATAAAGGAAGGTGCAAATGAAAATAGTGTATCATCATCAGGGGCTAATGATGTTACATATTTGGGTAATGAAATGTCTACAAGTAAACAACCAACCTCAGAGAACAAGAACTCCACTTCAATTCCACTCTGAAATATAACAATTACATCATAATTATACAAATTATAAATTATATAATTTTTACAATGTTGAAGAGGTATTTGTGATGTTAGTATTATCTGTACCAGATGGCTATGCAGCAAAGTAAAGGCAAAATACTCTTCATTTAGTCGACCTCATTGACTTCAATGAGTTATATTACTTCAAGGGACATAATATGTGCTACTCTTATAAAAATCCATCTCGAGTAAAGCTAAATAGTGTAGCTACTCTGCTGGTTAGAAGAGTACTTTTCACAGCTTTTCACAGCATTTTACAGAAACACTTTGGATGAAAATGCCTTTTTGAGGATCTGTTCTAATAAAAATGACTTGTTTGGTCCTAAAAATGCAGAGATGATTTTTGAAACCTTTCTATTGCCAAGTACCCAAGATACTATATGTCTGCAAATATTATCTTATATCATTCTACTATGAGACAGCTTGGGATTGGAAATGTTCTGGTTACTAATTCAAAACTGACCAGATGGAGCAATAAGTAGAGTGGGTGGATTAGAAATGCATGGGACACATCATTTATGTTTGGAGATAAAAATTATTGTACCAGCTGTTATTAATAATGAGGTATTTTTGTAGTGCATATGGCACTTTTCTTACTTCTGTGACACCTGCCAGATAGTACATGTGTTGGTCAACAAAACATTATTGAAGGAGTCATTTATTATTTATACAAAATCCTAATTAACATTATACCCAGGTTTAATTTATAAAATGTATTTCTTAGTAAATAAATCAGAATCAAATTGCAGAATATCACTTTTGAAACATTTCAGATAAAAAGAGAATTAAAGCAAGTGATATTCTGCCAACTTTACATTGCAAGAAAACAGTCGAAAACCTTTCTGACTTTTTCAATCATCTTTATATTCAAAAATCCCAAGCTAGTCAACAGTTTTGGCAGGAAGTAGGTGGGTAGAGATGATGACAATGACAAGAATACATATGCAAGGTTACATTCATGTTAATTAATGCAAGGTTACATTCATGTTAATTAATTAGGAATATTCTTTACAAAGTAAAGATCCCCTCAATTTGAGCTTGACTTTTGGTGGCTACATGGACACATCCTTGTAATTTCTTGGCAACAATGTGTAAGTAGTTTTACATTCCCTCCTTCCATAATGATGAAGCAATGGAGAATTATTCCAGCAGTCTATCTAATTTGAAATGATTTATTGGTTTGGACAGCTGATTCACTACTTAATTATATATGCACATTGTGTGAAGAGATATACATTTCCCACTATCTTTATCTTTTATTTGAACAGCTTAAGAAGAAGGGAGAGTGGGATCTCTGGGTGTTTTTGCATGTCCCAACTGAGAACCAACTAACTGCCTTTTAAAACAGCTTCTTGGATTGTATGTTGCATGTGATTTGGTTTCTGAGCTGATTGAGACTTCAATCAAAATTTTGTGTATATTTTTATTTTTGTGTATTGGCTACCTATAATTTTATTTATTAATATTTTTATTTATTATTTATTTATTAATTCGACTTATATGCCGCCCCCTCTCCAAAAAGGACTCAGGGTGGCTCACAGCTAAAAATACAATGATAAATAAATTAATTAAAAATATATTAAACAAGTTAAGCCAAATTGAAAATTAAAACCCATAGTTAAAATAGGACCAACCCCAGAGAATCAGCACAGCCCAGATTGTAAAAAGAACCAAGTCTTCAAATCGTGGCAGAAGGTGCGAAGATCGGGGGCCAGGCAGAGCTCCAGCAGAAGAAGATTCTACAGAGTGGGAACCGCCACAGAGTAGGCCCTCCCCCGGGTCACCGCCAAGCGACATTGAGCTGCAGACGGCAACCCGAGGAGACCCCATCTGTGAGCCCGTACAGGGCGGTTAGTATTTGATGTTGGAAGGAGCCGTTCTCGTAAATAACCTGGACCCATGCCATGCTGGACTTTGAATGTTAATACCAGAACCTTGAATCTCACCCGGAGGGCAACCGGAAGCCAATGCAGGTCGCGCAGGAGGGGTGTAACATGGGAGTATCAGGAAGCTCCCATCACTACCCGCGTGGCCGCATTCTGCACCAGCTGAAGCCTCCGAGTGGTACGCAAGGGCAGTCCTAGGTAGAGAGCGTTACAGTAGTCGAGTCGGGAAATAACGGCCTGAGTGACTGTCAGGACATCTCGGTCCAGGAATGGGCGTAACTGGAGAACCAGCCAGATCTGGGCAAAGGCCCCCCTGGTCATGCCCCCACCTGCTCCTTCAATTTGAGCCATGAGTCCAGGAGGACCCCCAGGTTCCGTGCCCTGTCCACGGGGGCAACACCTCCTCCCCCATGACCAAAGATGGAACATCCAAACTGGACCGAGATGTCAGTATGCACAGCCACTCTGTCTTGGCTGGATTAAGTCGAAGCATGTTCCTGTCCATCCAGATCCGTACCGCCTCCAGACAACGGGACATCACGAAGAGAGCATCACTGATGTGGCCTGGGGTGGAGATGTATAACTGCGTATCATCAGCATACTGATGATAACTCACCCCAAAGCCATGGATGATCTCACCCAGCGGCTTCATATAAATGTTGAACAGGAGGGGCGAGAGGACTGAGCCCTGGGGCATCCCACAAGTGAGATACCTTGAAGTCGACCTCTGCCCCCCTGCCAACACTGTTTGCGAACGTCCTGAGAGGAAGGAGGAGAACCACTGTAAAACAGTGCCTCCCACTCCCAACCCCCCGAGACGCTGCAACAGGATACCATGGTTGATGGTATCGAAAGCCACTGAGAGATCTAACAGGACCAGGACAGAGGAAAAACCCCTGTCCCGAGCCCATCAATCAGCGCGACCAATGCTGTCTCCGTGCTGTACCCGGGCCGGAAGCCCGATTGGTATGGATCCAGGTAGTCCGCTTCCTCCAGGAAAAGTGGCAATTGCTGGGCCACCACACTCTCAACAACCTTCGCTAAAAAGTGAAGGTTGGAGACTGGACGAAAGTTGTTCAATGCGGCTGGGTCAAGGGCAGGCTTCTTCAGAAGGGACCTCACCACCACCTCTTTCAAAGTGGCAGGGAACAGCCCCTCCCTTAATGAAGCATTGACCACTGCCTGGAGCCAGCCGCACATGACCTCCCTGGAGGCATAAACCAACCAGGAAGGGCACGGGTCCAATAAACATGTAGTGGAGCTCAGCCACTGCATAATTTTTTTTGGCATGATGCAGGAAAGGGTAGGGGCCGGGGTTCAGGGAGGGATAATGAAAAAGGACCCAGGGCTTCTCTGTTAAAATTTTTATTTCGGTTTCTTAGGGGGTTAGGGAAGGGTGGGAGGGGTGGGGTCTTATTACAGGAGTTCAGTGCAGCCTGAAACAGGGCCGTGGTTGGGGGTGCATGAGGGGCCTGTGGGACTCGGGCAGAATAGTGGGGGCCATGATCCCCAGGGTGGTTGGAATGGGTAGGAGCCAACGAGGCGGGGGGCCATATCATGTTAGGGGAGTGCCCCCCCGCTATGTCCAAGCTGTGGCGCTCTGACCCCTTAGCCTCTTCTCATCCCCTGGGGTTTTGGGATCCAGGACCCTGGGCTCAGACTGGTGTACTTTAATGCCAGGTCCATGGTTAATAAGGCACCACTCCTCCGTGATGTGATTGAGGAGGAGGCTGCGGACCTGGCTTGTATCACCGAGACCTGGTTGGGGCCGGAGGGTGGAGTCCCTCTGTTGACATCTGCCCCCCAGGTTTTCGGGTGCTGCACCAGTCACAACCCCAGGGAAGGGGGGGTGGGGTGGCTATTGTCATTCGGGAGACCCTGTTTCCAAGGGAGGTCCCTGCCCCAGAGATAGGCGGGTGTGAATCCCTCCTCCTGAGGTGTGGGCCTGCAGGTCGGATGGGTGTGCTGCTTACATACCTGTCCCCAGTTATGTCTCAGCTGCCCTGCCTGGGCTTCTTGATGCCGTCTCGGGGGTGGCGGTGGAGTTTCCAGAGTTTATAGTTCTGGGTGACTTCAACCTGCCTTCCTTGGGACTGGCATCAGGTTTGGCCCAGGAGTTCATGGCCTCCATGGAGGCCATGGGCCTGACCCAGATAATTGATGGCCCGACTCATGAGGGGGGTAACATGCTCGACCTGGTTTTTGTCTCGGAGCAGTGGCGGAGTGGTCTGGGGGGTGGTGATATAGTTACCCACCCCGTTTCATGGTCAGACCACTCCTGTGGCTGGTCTTCCATCAAGCTGCCCCACACTGCTGGATGAGGAGCCACTTAGATGGTTCCACCCCAGGCGCCTGATGGACCCTGAAAGGTTCCAGGCAGAGCTGGGTTTTTTTCCTGTATCCCTTACCCACAGCCCTGCCGAGGTCCTTGTGGCTACCTGGCAACAGTCGGCTGCGGGGGCTCTCGACAGGGTTGTCCCCATGCATCCCCTTACTCGGCGCAGATCCCGGTCAGCCCCTGGTATACCGAGGGGCCCCGGGATATGAAGCACAGGAGGGGACTAGAGAGCAGGTGGAGGGCGACCCCTTCTGATTCTGACCGAGCCCAGCTAAGAGCCCATATTAGGACTTACCTGGTGGCAGTGAGGGCGGCGAGAAGATCTTATTTCTCCGCCATTAGACAAAAGTCTAATACAATTTTTAATGAAAAGATTCCAGTTTCAGATAATTCTTCAATCTCTATGAAATTCTCAGTCACACAAGTCATGGTTATCTGAAAGGTACTTTTTCAAGAGTCAGCTGGACTTTCTTGGTTTTTGTTTGTTTGTTTGAAGATGTTTCATTTCTATCCAAGAAGCTTCTTTAGCTCTGAATGGATGGTGGGGAATAGAAGGGTTTATATTCCTTGCAGACAGCTGGACATTTGCATTCTTTTAGAGAGTCATTGAGGTCACTTGGAGGTTTATCTCTGTGCTCAGTCATCTTGAAAAGAAAGAAGTATGTGGGGTAAATCAGGGACAGAGGATATATTTTAATTTTTAATTCTTTAATAATTGCTCTTAATTTTTTATTCCTGTAGAGTCATTGAAAATTTGAGTGTTCTTAAAATGTGAATTATAAAGAAACAAACTTCAGCAGAAATATATATAACATTTAACCAGAGTTAAATGTTAAATGATTACTGTATAGCTAGTCTAAAGAATACTAATGTGGAATGAGTTATATGAATGTAGAATGTAGGCATATAAACTGCTTTGTATGGTACAACTTTGTCTCTTAAACAAAATTACACATGAACAGTTATTTTAGTCATGAAATGGGCATATGTTTCATTTGTCATTAATACATATACTCCATGTATGTACAGGTGAAACTTGAAAAATTAAAATATCGTACAAAAGTTCATTTATTTCAGTAATGCAACTTAAAAGGTGAAACTAATATATAAGATAGACTCATTACATGCAAAGCAAGATAGTTCAAGCCGTGATTTGCTGCAATTGTGATGATTATGGCTTACAGCTCACGAAAACCCAAAATCTACAATCTCAGAAAATTAGAATATTGTGAAAAGGTGCAAAATTCTAGGCTCCAAGTGTCCCACTCTACCTGCAAAGGGTTCCTGAGCCTTTAAATGGTTTCTCAGTCTGGTTCAGTAGGAATCACAGTCATGGGAAAGACTGCTGACCTGACAGTTGTGCAGAAAACCATCATTGACACCCTCCATAAGGAGGGAAAGCCTCAAAAGGTAATTGCAAAAGAAGTTGGATGTTCCCAAAGTGCTGTATCAAAGCACATTAAGAGAAAGTTATGTGGAAGGGAAAAGTGTGGAAGAAAAAAGTGCACAAGCAGCAGGGATGACCGCAGCCTGGAGAGGATTGTTAGGAAAAGGCCATTCAAAAGTGTTGGGGACTTTCACAAGGAGTGGACTGAGGCTGGAGTCAGTGCATCAAGAGCCACTACACACAGACGGATCCTGGACATGGGCTTCAAATGTCATCAGAAGCATCTTACCTGGGCTAAAGAAAAACAGACCTGGTCTGTTGCTCAGTGATCCAAAGTCCTCTTTTCTGATAAGAGCAACTTTTGCATCTCATTTGGAAACCAAGGACCCAGAGTATGGAGGAAGAATGGAGAGGCACACACTGCAAGATGCTTGAAGTCCAGTGTGAAGTTTCACAATCTGTGTTGATTTGGGGAGCCATGTCATCTGCTGGTGTTGGTCCACTGTGCTTCATTAAGTCCAGGGTCAATGCAGCTGTCTACCAGGAGATTTTGGAGCACTTCATGCTTCCTTCTGCAGACAAACTTTATGGGGATGCTGACTTCATTTTCCAGCAGGACTTGGCACCTGCCCACACTGCCAAAAGCACCAAAATCTGGTTCAATGACCGTGGGATTACTGTGCTTGATTGGCCAGCAATCTCACCAGACCTGAACCCCATAAAGAATCTATGGGGCATTGCCAAGAAAAAGATGAGAGACACGAGACCAACCAATGCAGAAGAGTTGAAGGCCGCTATTGAAGCATCCTGGTCTTCCATAATACCTCAGCAGTGCCACAGACTGATAGCTTCCATGCCACGCCGCATTGAGGCAGTAATTGTTGCAAAAGGGACCCAAACCAAGTACTGAGTACATATGCATGCTTATACATTTCAGAGGGCCGATATTGTTCTATGTACAATCCTTGTTTTATTGATTGCATGTAATATTCTAATTTTCTGAGATTGTGAATTTGGGGTTTTCATGAGCTGTAAGCCATAATCATCACAATTATGGCAAATCACGGCTTGACCTATCTTGTTTTGCATGTAATGAGTCTATCTCATATATTATTTTCACCTTTTAAGTTGCATTATGGAAATAAATGAACTTTTGCATGATATTCTAATTTTTCGAGTTTCACCTGTATGTGTATGTGTATGTATATGTGTGTGTGTGTGTGTATTCCTTAGCTTACTTTCATTTCTAGATGTATCATGTTTTCACAGATGAATCTGCATTATTATGAGGCCCCTATAAAGCAAGGACTCTTGAGTATCCAATTCTTTAAACAGCCACTGGGAATTCTCTGCATCACACAAAGAAATTCACCAATATTACCCCACTATTTGGATATTCCACAACGTGCTATTTTATTTTCTTTGTCATTTCTATTAGCCTGCGTCTAGTTCCTTGTCAAGCAAGCAACTGTTTTGTTTCATTACTTGGGCTATAATTATTCCTTAAAGATGATCATATTCTAGAGGATGATTGCAAGCTGCAGCTTCTATCATAGTCCTGTAATGGAGAGAGATGTATTCCTATTTAAGCATTCATCTGAAGTTTAACTGGTGGGTTAAGGCAAAGTAGTATCTATAGCTAGGTCTTGTAAGGAAGCCAATTCAGAAATCTAACTGCAGATATAATGAAGAGATAGCAAATTATTAAAAATTTTATATGGTTTTACAGATAAAGAGGGAAAACAAGATTAATAGAATTTATACCCCATTATCAAATTAATTTGGTCCAATCCTGGTTTATGGTTCATCTTGGTTTAGGAGGAAGAGTCACTTGGGTCACATCAATTCATATTTTTTCTTCATTTTTAATCATAGGCTCATTACAGGAATGAAGTGTTCAGATAAATGCATTTTAATTTATAATACTCTTGAGAAAAGACATTGTTTGAAATGTGTTAGGCCACAGGAAATATATTCTAGATATTTTAGAGCTAGACTCCTGCTTTGTCTAAATAAGATGCACCTTTTTTTTCCTCTTTCCTCTAATACATGTTACTATATGAGTAACATTCCAGAAGAACTAGTCGGAATTTGCAATTTCCATTGTTATCTGGCACTAGATATATTGATTTATTAGATTTGTATTGCCTTCTATTCACCATGATGACCCAAGGTGGCTTACAACATATAGCCCCACAATTTAAAACATAAATTTAAATTTTACTTGCTCTTTTTCTTTTGTAGCATTAGATTGGACAAATAATTAGCCCAGCAACACAATTCATTGTGATTCTTTCATGAAACCATCTGCATTTTTCAAGAGGAAGAACAGTTTAAAAATAAAGTAATAAAGATGATTGAACCTTGATTTCTAATCTGTAGATTAGCACATTTGTTTTCCTGATAGTGCCTTATCACCTTGTTTACTTAACTGTAGGTATTCAATAAAACTGTGCATGAAATTTTCATATTAAGAATAAATGCATACAGAAGCAAATATATTAGTGAATACAATATATAAAACTATGTGATCACTCATTAGTATTGTTAAATATAAGGGTTCTCTTAGATGTTTTTGTGTATATCTATCATATATCAACAAAAATATTTTTTTAAATCATATTTTCATGCATTCAGCTTTAATATTCTTAAATTATAATTTTAAGAACATTAGAAATCATTTCAAAATCTACTGAAAATAAATGTAACTTTACAATAACTAATTATAAATATATTTTTATCAGAAGGGAAAGGTAACATGCTATATTCATTCAAGAAATTAACCCATTTCTGGATTTACATAACACACTGAACAATAAATTAAGGGTAGTAATTATTATAACCAGTACTTGGAAACAAAGATGTATAGAATACTAGCTTTGTTGTCCTCCAATAGTCAAATAGATTTTTGCATCCCATATATAATAGCCATAGACTATGCTAATTGAACAGTATTAGTTCATTTAACAAGCAAAGTTAGAAAAACACTAATCAAGCTGAATGGGTTATACCATGCTTATACTATTTCTTTACTTCTAAATTTATTATGTAAATACAGACATGGATTAGGTATATTAATCATAATAATGTATCTTCTTGTACTAGAGTAATACAATTCACTAAAAGCCTTTAAGTCAATCAAAAGAAAATCAGATTTTCCCCCACACTGAGGTAATCCAGAGCCAGTTTATCTCAGTCAAATGCTGAAGCGAATTATAATAGCAGATTCTTTGCCCTGGTTAGTAGATTAGATTAGAGGATTTCCAAGATCTCTTACAACATTCACATTTTATTTTATTTAACTTCATGACTTGGGCAAGTAAAATTGACACATTTCACTATTATTTATAAAAGTTATATTAAATTGTATCAGACCCATAATGATTACATGAGAAGTGCCTGCAGTTTTCTTAGCAAGAAGCTTTTTTTTTTGGAAGTGATTTGTAATTGCTTACTTCCTAGGCCTGAGAGAGAATGGCCCAGAATCACCAGTTGGTTTCCTGCTGTAGACAGCATTAGACCATATACATTCCCAATTTTATAACTTTAAAACAAACTGGCTCTTAGCCATAAACTGACAATTACCAAACCTAGCCTAGATTGTTTGCTTCTCTCTATAATAAAAGGAGGTAGCAGAAAAGAGGCAATATTCCACCCACCAACAATCTCACCAAGACATGTAAAACTTGCCCTCTATTTCTTCTGCCTGTAACCATGTCACCATAGCCACAAATCATAAATTTGAATTGACTATTGCTCTGCCTTCCTCTCTGTCAGATATTGGTAGCCCTGTGAGGTAGTCCAGAGAAGTACAGCCAAGAGTACTGGCTCTATCTCTATCATATGGTTTTACATTAAGAGAATCTTGCAAACAAAGTATTATCCCCTCCTTTCCTTTTACTTTCTAGAAAAGTTGGGGTGGGGGAGTCCCTCCTGAAAGTCTTCTCATGACTCCTCTCTCCTGTGGACATTTTACATGCTAGTTATTCAGTCTATAGCATTCCCTTCACATAAATTTGGGACAATGAATCACAACCCAAGCAGAGTCTCATTGTTTGCCAGTTCTTATACAGCTATTGGCAATTCTATGATACTGTTTCTGATTTGTAAGTTATATCTGCTATGCTTTTAATGCTCTAAGGATATTTTTTAACTATCTAGAACCTTAAGATATGAATAAATCTTCTAAATAAATACTTATTAAAATTGCTGGTAACAAGGATCATACACAAAGTTTGTTAAAAAAAAAACTGTGAATTTAACAACTTGGTGCCTCAGATGACCAGTAGAGGGAGATAAAACAGCAGTTGCAGAATTTGAGTTTGTTTCTTATTTAATACATCTGGAGAGACAAAGAAGTTAGAATATTTATTTTTTTTCTTGCCTGTTTGGGTTTTGAAAAGAAAGCTGCGCTTTGGTTGCCATATATAGTAAAAAGATCTTTCCTTCTGACTGAATATTCTCACCACCCAGAGGCAGTGAGGAAATATAACTGAAAGCATAAAGCCAAGTATCTGACAAATTAGAAATGAAATGGCTGGCATTTGGTTTTGAGAAAAGAAATTAAGAATGTTACTGCAATTCAGATTCTCCTTTCAAATCTGCTCAAATAAATCTGAAAGAAACACTAATGTTAATAGAGACATTCCAGATTGAATCCTTTATTTTACCTAACCACAAAGTATGCCTTTGTATAAATATTATCTATAACTACACTATGTAATGTCTTTGAATATATATACACAAACTTAAAATAAAAATATCTAGATTTCATGTACTTGAACCAAGTGGTAGAGTAGCAAAAAAAAGCTATTTCATGCTTTTATTATTGATTGATTGGATTTGTTAAGGCCACCCAACTCCAAAAAGACTGTAGGTAGTGTACAGTAAGTCCAATATATAGATTAAAAAACTTTTGCCTTTTCTAACCGGGAGTTACAGGCCAAAAGATCACAAACAAGTTGCTTATCTCTCCCAATAAAGGTGCTTCATTTTTATAATCACAGTATTTTCCTACAGATTTTTATGTTATGAAAAGAAAAAAAACTAAATTATGTCTTCCCACCACCATTAGAGAAACCATTCCACCCTTCTTTAAAAATAAAAAGACTTGAATGGAGAGCAAACTCATATATCACAGTTACTTCTTTTCACCTGGATTAATGCTGATTAACTAACTGGAAACCAGTACAAATTCTGAGACATCATAAATGCTATTTTTCAGGAACAAAAAGTGGGCCTGGAGACCAGTACAAATTCTGAGACATCATAAATGCTATTTTTCAGGGATAAACTGGGCTAGCAGCTTGTCTTCATGAAGCATGTACCTTGGAATATATTTTCAATATTAATGAATATTATTTAGAACATAAAACACGTACTGTTGTATTCAATTTTTCCATGGGCACCTAAGTATACATCATATTAAGGTCACCTGCATTCTGAAAGAATGTGAAAAGACATACTAAGATGTCATCAATCCAGCATTCACAGATGTTGCTTCAACATAGCAGCTTTTTCCAATGAAGGAATTAGCTGCCTGGCCATGAAAAATTTGCATGAAACAGATGTGGCTTTTACAGACATTCTGCAGCTACACAAAGCATTCCTGGCCCCTGTCAACACCATCTGCATATGGCCTGAGAGGTAGGAGGAGAACCACGGCAGAATGGTGCCCACCACTCCCAGCCCCTCAAGATGTCGCAGTAGGATACCATGGTCGATGGTATCAAAAGCCACCAAGAGATCTAACAGGACAAGGACAGAGGAATGACCCCTGTCCCGTGCCCTCCAGAGATCATCCACCAGTGCGACCAATGCCGTCTCCATGCTGTACTGGGGCCTGAAGCCCAATTGATGTGGGTCTAGGTAGGCAGTTAATATAGTACAATATAACAAAATCATTCCCCACCTCCCCCCCACTCCCACCCCAGTGACAGCAGATCACATGAGCCATTTAATGGACTCTATCCCACTCTGGGTTCCCCAGGCCCACTGACAGAACCAGGTCTTCAGCGCCTTCCGGAAGAGTAATATAGTGGAGCCGATTCTAATCTCTGGGGGAATGATGTTCCAGAGAGGGGGAGCCCCCACAATGTATCTCCACCAGGGATCTCTCTGTCAGGGATGGGACCCGCAACATTCCCTACCTCCCTGCTCTGATAGGTTGGGTAGATGTGACCAGCAAGAGATGGTCCCTCAGATAACCTGGTCCCAAGAGGTGATGCATGTGCACACCCAGGTCTGCTCAAAACCATGCAGGCCGCTGCATTTTGCACCAACTAGAGCTTCTGGATGCTCTTCAAGGGCAGCCCAATGTAGAGTGCATTGCAATAGTAAAGACACTCATGACTAGGGCATGAGTGACTGTGAATAGGGACTGTTGGTCCAGTAAAGGGCATAACTGGTATACAACCCGCAGTTTCACAAAGGCCTTCCTGGCCACGACCGCCATCTGCTCTTTGAGTAGGAGCATATTACATTGTAATGTGCAACATGCTAACATTTTATTTTTAAAAAATTACTTTAATGCAATACATTTGTTACATATTTGAAAAAAAATCATTTACTAAAGGTAAATTGTACCATGTTGTTCCTGAAAATTGTACATGGCAACCATATCAATAATCACAATTTCATACTGACCATAGTTATTTTCTGCTTTCAGCAGGCTTGCCAGATCTTCAAAGTACGGTAGGTTAAGTGATTTCTTAACCTTCTATTTAATGCAATAAACTTTGTCAGATGTAGTTATCCTTTTTTCTGTGAGCCCTATGAAAAGTAGAAAATTTGCATGAAATATACTTTGACATAGTGAACACCTTACTAGGAGAAAAATAGAGATTTAAGAAGGCAGTTTCCAAGATACCTTTTATTTGATTTAGATAAATCAAATTTAGCATGTATTGAAGTAAAATAAAATGTCACTAAATTTCAGTGCAAAATTATTATTTGCACAAACAATGTAAAATGAGGGCAACGGTGGTCAATTTTTCCTCACAGTTGGATGTGTATTACCTTTCAAATGTAAAGCTCAACTGGCTTAATTCCAGTTTAGTAAGCTTGCTACTCAGAAATACAAGTTTAACATTCAATAAGGTTAAGGAAATAACCAGCCAAGGTAGCCACAGCTTGTCATAGTTAAACTGTAGCAAATTGATATAAATATCTAGATAACCTATGGAGATAAATAACATAATCTACTCATGCTGCTTCTGAAATCGGAGAGATAGCAAAACAACCCAGAACAAAACAAAACAAGCACTCTGGAAACATAAACCTCATTAAGTACTTTGGAAACAAAAACATCTTTGAAAAGTGATTACAATGTAACTTCATTGGGGTTATGGTTAATTTGCACATGTCCTTTTGTTTTTGTTGTATGGTCCAAGGTGTGCTTCTCTAACACAATCCATCAGAAATAATGAATTGGTTAATGTTTGGATCCGGATTGTAGGAGATGACCAGGCTGAGCCAATTGAGTCATCAGTCATGAGTCTCTGAACACCCACAAGAGATCTAAGTCCAGCCTACCTTGAATTCTTTTCTATTCTTAACTCCACTAATTTCCCTTGACCATTGATCAGAGTTCAAGCTTGCAATAGATCTTTATATTCATTTCAACTGCCTGAATCCCCTGATTTCCCCAACGCTTGACCCAGATCAAATAAAGTTGCAGCAGAAGACTTCCCCAATTCCCACCCCCGACTTATTCATTTTTTTTCTTGATATGCTGTAGATTTACCAAGTCTTCAGATATACAAATGCAACAGAACCATGAAACTAGATAAAAATTGGTGATAATTTTTCAGTAAAAGGGAAACCTAAAATGAAATGGCCAGTACAAAGGTAGTGAGGTGGAAGTAGAAAGATTTGAGAGAACAGAGGGGACTTGGAAGTTTTATCCCAGCAAGGTGGATAGGTCAGCCTAACGATCCAGAAATGGCCAACAAGCCAGACATTAAATTGTCATTCTCCGCTTTATAGTCTTGATATTGCTCTTAATCCTCCTATGACTTCTATTTACATTTATTTTATGTTGCATTAATAGAATTAACATCCCATCAAATTACATGTGAAATAAATGGCACAGCAATTAAGTGTACAGATAGCAAACTTGAAAATCATACTCCAAGATTGCTCTTATTCCTCATTCTGATAGAAGTTACCAATGACTCTGCCACAATGTTCAGTCTTGTACAAATGAAACAAAACTTGCTATTCAGAAATACAAATTTAACATTCAACAAAGTTAAGAAAAAACCAACACTTGAGTTAGTCCAAAATTAGGAAACAGAAAAAAAATATCATTTTTTTCTGGCCAGTAATTAATAGGTATAAAGTAATAGGTATAAATTTAATAGAGATAAATTTAATAGGCCGTGCATTACAAAAAGTTGGTGGCTCAGGCTGTTAATTGCCTGCACTTAAGTTCCAGCTGCCTACAACTGCTGTAGGCTCAAATCCCACCAGGCTCAAGGTTGACTTAGCCTTCCATCCTCTCGGAGTAGGTAAATTGAGGACCCAAGATTGTTGGGGGCAATTAGCTGACTTTGTAAAAATGCCGCTTAGTAATAAGCAGGCATATACAATGGAATGAAGGCTATTGCTGAACACACTGGGTTGCATCCCAAAAATTGTAAGCCGCCCTGAGTCTCTGGAGAAGGGCGGCATATAAATGTAATTAAAAAAAAATTCATTTAGGAAACAAATACCAAATGCATAGATATCACATGGAGGATATTCAGTTTGGTAATGATACTTGTGAAAAATGTTTTGGAATGGTAAAGTATTCTTATTTCATAGCAGTCTGGACAGTCTCATTCTACTAGAAAAAGTAGGCTTTTAAGATGAAAACCAGCACTTTGGAGATTACTGGCAATCACTGCAGTCTCTGAAATATAGATTCGGCTCTGTTGTAATGGTTTTCATCTGTTAGCAGTGGACCATTGCATTTTGCATGAGTTGCAACTTCTGAGTAATCTTTAAAGATATTCTTATATAAGTGGCTCCTTCAGTTCTATAATATATTTAAATTAATATTTTATTTATTAATTATTGTTTATATGCAATGTACTTCATTACGTACATATGTGAACCTTCATGTATTCACTTGTACAGCTAGTCATAAAAAAAAACTATTCATAAAAGTGTAGCCATTTATACAGCTGAATTGGTGTACTGATGGTTCACTAATTTGAAGAATAATTAGTCCTATTTCCTATTAATTAGCTCCAATTTTCACTCCAATCAAAGAAATATTGGATATTAAAGAGGACATTATTTTATTTAGTTTATTAATCAGATTTATATGGCCACCCATCTCACAAAAAGATACTTTTTTGCATGCAACAATCCGCAAAGCAAATGTATAAAAAACAATTTTTATAAAAATAAAATATGCAAACCACACAGAAAGAATAAAAAGATCAGCTACAATGGAGCTATCAAAGAACGTCTTCAGTTCCTTGGGATTCCCAGGTCTAGTGACATAACCAGGTCTTAAGGAACTTCCACAATGATGACTGGAATAGAGCTAACCTAATTTTAGGGTACGAGACTGTCCTTTAGGCTGGGCACTGTTATGTTTGCATAGAGAGATGAGACGTGGAGTGCTTCAGCTCTTGTTTATTGTGACTTCAGCTCAAAATGGGCCCGAATGGCTCAGCCGCGGCGGCTACTTATAGCCGGCTGCGGCGGCTGCCAGCCAATCAGAGTGCAGGATTTTCCCGCACTTTTACAACCAGTGATTTCAAACACTTTACAACAACATCCAATCATTTTAAACTCTGATACATAACACCCCTCCCCACTAGGTTTGGTCCATACTCAAACCCCATCTATCTAATATACTCTTGTAAATAGGTGGGGCTCTTATGGGTATGTTGAGACCTGTGTGGTTCAGGTGTTTTGGGAATCTCACCTTGTGAGGAAGGAAATGTATCTGCCAACATTTCCTTATTAGGATTTCTTGTACTGGTAGAACCTGTTTGGTTACTACAACCTGGTTTCTCCTCCCAATCTATTTCCAATCCAGTGTTATCCTCTAAGTCTGGTAATGATGTGCAATCCTCCATTTGTAAAAATGGTTGTTGGGACTGTGACAGGGTTTGGGATGGTTCCTGTCGTGTTAGCTCGTTACACATGGGGTTGATTCTTACTTGCTCATTACCTCCATTATTTCCCTCTTCCCCCCTAGAAAAGGCTGTGGGCATGAAGTCCAGAGAGGAGCAAGGGCGATGCTCCAGAGGCAGAATGGACCGTAACCGGTCTATATGCCTACTCCACAAGGCACCATTCTCAGTTTGAACCCTGTAAGACCTGGGGCCTGTAACCTGGGTTACCTCTGCAGGAATCCACAATGGTTCACCTACAAGGTTTTTAGCATAAACAAAATCACCCACGGAGAATTGGCGAGTTTTGCTAGTGGAATCTAATGGTGCGTGGGGTGCGTAAGTGGGGTGAAGGCAGTCCAGGGTAGACCTGAGTTTTCTACCCATCAAAAGCTCGGCTGGAGTTAAATTAGTGGATGGGTTAGGAGTGATGTGTTGGATACTGAGTAGTTTTTCAACTTTCTCAGTGATGTCCCCTGGACCCAATTGTTGGAGTTTCTCTTTAGTAAAACATACCATGCGTTCAGCCCGTCCATTAGTCGAAGGATGCCCAGGGGCTGTAAGGGCATGTCTGATACCCTGCTGTGCTAGATATGATTCAAAAAGGTTAGCAGTAAATTGAGGACCATTGTCAGATACAAGCACATCAGGTAGGCCGTGCATTACAAAAAGTTTCTTAAGCTGTCTGATAATAGCCTCAGCTGTGGTGGATGACATGGGAATAACCTCTAACCATCTGGAGTATGCATCTACCACAATGAGATAGGTGTGGCCTCTGCTAGGGCCCGCAAAATCAATATGAATCCTGGACCAGGGGCCCCTAGGACATTCCCATTCCTGTATGGGGGCGATAGGTGGGGCAGGCCTTGTTTCCTGACAATTTGGACAGGATGCAACCCAGTTTTCAACCATTTTGTCTATACCTGGCCACCACACATAACTCCTGGCCAATCCCTTCATTCTGACAATACCTGGGTGACCCTCATGTAACATTTCCAAGACCTCTTTTTGAAGTTTTGCAGGAATAACCACTCTGTTACCCCACAGAATACATCCCCTTAAGACAGATAATTCAGTTTGTCTAGATTTGAAAGGTTGGGAAACCTGAGGTAGATCTTGTAGTGGCCAACCTTTCTTAACCCAACCTACAACAGGAGCCAATACAGTGTCCTTGGCAGTTTCTCTAGCAATTGTAGCAGCATGGACTGGAAGCTTGGCAACAGTCTCTAGAAAAATGTGTAAGTTGCAGGAGCAGGGTCCTCAGTGTGCAAAGGAAGTGGGCAGCGACTCAAAGCATCTGCATGCCCAATGTCTTTTCCTGGTCTATGGATGAGTTTATATGAATAAGCAGCAAGAAATTCAGTCCATCTCAGCATTCTTGGTGACAGGATGGTTGGCGTTGGTCTGTCTCCTGTCACAATGCCCAACAGTGGTTTGTGATCTGTGACAATGGTGAATCTTCTCCCATAGATGTATTCGTGGAACTTCTTGACTGCTGCTATGAGTGCCAAAGCTTCTTTGTCCAGTTGACTGTAGTTCCTCTCTGCTTTAGTCAAAGTGCGAGAGTAAAAAGCAATAAGAGCTTTCCTTCCACTGGGAAGCAAGTGGCTCAGCACCCCCCCACACTCCAAAAGGGGATGCATCACAAGTTAATATTACAGGTAAATTCTCAGAAAACTGTATCAATACAAAATCAGAAGTTATTAGTCTCTTGATATTGATAAATGCAGACCCTTCCTTTCTGCCCCAAACCCATGCAGATTTTTTATCCAGTAGTCTATGTAAGGGTTCTGCAATGGTTGCTTTCTGAGGTAGAAACATGTGGTAGAAATTAACAAGTCCCAGGAATGCTTGCAAGTCAGTTTTGCATTTTGGTCTGGGGGCTTCTTTGATTGCCTGGACTTTGGCTTCTGTGGGGTGGATGCCCTGTTTATCAATCATATAGCCCAAGAATTCTACTTTGTCAGTTCTTAGTGTACACTTTTCTTTTTTACTTTCAACCCTGCTTTTCTGAACCTGGTCAGGACTTCTCTGAGTTTCTCTTGTAATTGAGTGTCATTTTCAGCAGAGATTAAAACGTCATCAAAATAGGGCACCACCCGGTAACCCTTGTAGCATCCTTTCCATAAGGCTTTGAAATATGCCTGGTGCCACACTTACTTCAAATTGTAACCTCTTGCATTTGAATGCACCCCGATGGGTTACAATGGTTTGGGCTTCTGCAGTTAAATCATCTACTGTTAACTGTTGGTATGCTTGGGCCAGGTCCAGTTTGGCGAAGACTGTGCCCCCGGCCAGAGAATGTAATAAATGATGAACCACTGGAACCGGATATGGACTCTGTTGAAGTGCATTGTTCAATGTCCCCTTGTAATCCCCGCAGATTCTCACAGAACCATCAGCCTTGACTGGCGTGACTATGGGTGTCTCCCATCTGGAGTGGTCTGTGGGCTCTAGTACCCCTTGGGCTATTAACTTATCTAATTGTTCATCTATTTTTTCTTCAAAGCAAATGGTACCCTTCTGGGTTTTAAACGGATTGGTTGTACCTTGGGATCTAGGTTAAAAGTGATAGGGGTCCCCAAGTACTTGCCTAATCCGTCGCTGAAGACCTCTGGAAACTCAGACTTCAAGGATTCTTCCCAATCAGTGTTGCTCATGTGATTGATGCCAGTTACTTCGATGCCCAGCGGGTTGAACCACTCCAGTCCCAGCAAGCTTGGGCGATCTTTACCTACGATGGTCAATGGCAGGCGCTTGGTGTGGCCTTTGAATTTCACGTTGAATTCTCTTGTTCCAGCTACTGGAATCTTGTTCCTTTGGTAGTCTTTAAGAGTTAGTGCTTGTTTTTTGAAGTGAGTCTTCTGAATGTTTGGTATCAGTCTTTGAATTGTGTCCCAGGACACCATGGACAGGTATGAACCTGAGTCCACTTCCATTTGGCAAGGCCTTCCTTCAATAAATACCTTGACATGCACTTTTCTGTTGTTTAGTGAAGAGGAATGACCAATAGTGACTGTTTGATGAGTTTCATTTTTTCCATTTACTTCTGTGCTGTGCCTCGTTCTCTCACTGTTGTTGTTTGGCTTGACTTCTCTGTCTTTGTTGTTTGCAACAAACTTCCTTCTGTTGGGTGGAGTTCTGGATGATTTGCAGACTCTTGCAATGTGCCCTCTTTTTTCACAACGGAGGCAAATGGCTTCCAGAAATTTGCATTCAGTGCGGGGGTGGGTTCCCCATAACCTATGCAGTGGAAATCTCGCCTCTTTCTCCCCAGGTCGTTTCGTTTCTGCTCCATTCTGAGTCTTTTAATTCCTTCTTCTTCTCCACTATATTCTGACTCGGATTCAAGTTCATCAAAATGAGTTGTGGTGGTCTTTTCCCCATCAGAATGGCCCGTAGTCTTGTTCATTTTCCTCATGGCTGCTGCTGAGGTTTTGGTGGCTTCTGCTGAAGATGCTTCTTCTATGGCTTCTTTCAGCGTAATTTTGGGTTTCATCAGTAATTTGCTCTGCAATACCTTGTCTTTAAGGCCCAATACAAAACAATCGTGCATGGCCTCCTCTAAACTGCTGAATTCACACTCCCCCCCCCATGCTCCTTAAACTTGCCACGAAGTCATTGACGCTTTCGTCTTCTCCCTGATCGCGGCGATAAAACTCATGTCTCCTAAAGAGGCACGATACTTGGGCCGTGTAGTGTGCCCTTAAAAGTCTCTCTAGATTAGACCATGCCATTACCTTCACGTCTGCTGAGCCAGCCAATGCCTTCACCATCTTGAAGACTGCAGGACCGCAATAAGTGAGAAAAACCGCTCTCTTCCGCTGCTCAGAAAAGGAGGCCAGATTGTTTCCTTCTAAATACATCTGACACCGATCTGCATACGACTCCCAGTCTTCATTCTTCAGGTCGAATGGGGCTGGGGGGTGTTCAGTGCAGCCATCTCGCTCTTCTTCGTTCCGCGTTGTCTTCTCTTTGGGGAAATCCCACCTTCGTCACCAGTGTTATGTTTGCATAGAGAGATGAGACGCGGAGTGCTTCAGCTCTTGTTTATTGTGACTTCAGTTCAGAACGGACCCGGATGGCTCAGCCGCGGCGGCTACTTATAGCTGGCTGCCGCAGCTGCCAGCCAATCAGAGTGCAGGGTTTTCCCACACATTTACAACCAATGATTTCAAACACTTTACAACATCAACCAATCATTTTAAACTCTGCATACATAACAGGCACCACTGCAGAGAAGGCCTACCTCCTGGGACCCACCAAATGTAGGTCTCTGGCAGATTTACCCTCTCTATAGATACCTTCACTGTTGGATCTAGTGGGATGGGCTGATGTAATCATTAGAAAGTATTACCACTGAAAATCAAAATGTAAAGATTATCTCTGACATACACTATAGTTCAAAATAACAGAGAAGCAAGAACACATTTAGTGAAAAGATATATGGCTTTGACAGCATAAATCTCAATCATAGATGGGCAACCCAAAAGAATATAAGTGAATCCCATAAGGTTTGCTTTTGGTCTCCTCAAAGTATTCTTGATCACATTACAAAAAATTTAATTGCAGAATCACTAATTTCAGTGATACAATTTTTTTTTATAAATAAGGCAAAATAGGACTCAATGTACTTGTTTTATCCTTAAACTACCCAACTTTCTAAAATTAAAGGCTTATCTATTTCAGTAATACCTTTACCTGCTAAGCTCCCAAAACCCTTCGATATCTCCTGAAGATTTTTTTGGGGGATGGGGGGCTAAAAAATGTAAACATGTTGCCCATTTATACTACATGGCTTTGTGTACTAATTCTATTATTTCTAACATAAAAATAGAAAGGTCAGATTTAGGGGGAATTAGCATTGATAATACATTTATTGGAAATGAAATTTAAAGAAACAGTAGGAATTCAGCAGTATATAACCCCTAAGAAAGCATAATAATTGGTAAAACTTGGAAGCTTTGATCTGGAAACTAAGAAGAAAGAGAACAAAGGCTGAAGCTAGAAAGAGACTCTTGAGGAACCCCTATATTTTACTCAATAGCTCAATTGTGTCTTCTAAAAAATCAGCTGATTTTAAAATCCATAAGACCCCTTGAATATGATACATTCTTTGCTTTTATGAACATGCACTTAAAATGTAATCCAAGAATTGGCTCAGACAAAACTGGCTTTATGTTGGACTTCTAAACAAGACCAGTTAAACTGTTGGAAACTAGCTTTGCCCTTATTATTTAATTAGTTCCTTAGATCAGTGTTTCTCAGGGAGTTGAATTCTTGAAGTTGAAGTCCACCCATCTTAAAGTTGCCAAGGTTGAGAAACATTGCCTTAGATCATTGACATCACAAAAGAACTCATTGCCACACTATTATAAGGAGGGAAAAATCAGAAAATTGGATTTCCAAAGTAATTCATTGTTTTTATTTTTAAAGAATGCCCATGTAGAATCTGGAATAATTTCTTTGTATATATGATGCTAGAAATCTATGATCTGTTTTCAACATGTCAGTTTATAAAGTCTGGTGGGATAGGAGAGTTTTATAGAGTTTTACACTCATAGGAGACATCAGTGGGCACATTAATAGCCACAGGACATAGTACAAAAATGTGTGGACATCAGGTTGCTTATCCTGATCTAATCCACGTCACTCTTCAGTTGTGAGGGTAATATAGAGGAAAAGGACATTCCTAAAACCATGTAGACAATGAACTATAAAATAAATTATTTTCTACATAAAGTAACATGTTAATCAGATTACCTATTCAATTATTGTAGCTTGAGTTTCCATTTATATCAGAGCAGCCAATATGACAATTTAAGATTGAATGGCCTGAAAGTGAGCAAGCAACAGGTTTTCCATTACACAGGTCAATGGATAAGACTCCAACTCACAAGGAAGATATTCATTACAGCAACTGAATGAAAAGGAAGAACCATGATGCCATCCATGAAGTCAAGAATTGAGTGTGATGTATTAAATCTTATCCAAGGTTATCCAAAGAGACAAGGAAGGAACATAACAATAATAAAACAGAGCACTTAAAAATGCACTTAGCTAACTTTGAAAAGCCTCTGGTTAATGCTGTCTACGTTAGGAGGAGGAAAACAAATGAATTGGGTCATGTAGCTACCTTGAAAAATGAGAAAACCCAATTTGGATTTTGGTTTGTACTATTAGTCATTTACAAATACTGACAAGGACATCATGTCACAGGAATAAAAGTTGAGAAAAGGACACTCTCCTAACACTAGAGTAGGAGAAAAGTTTCCCTCATAATATTGACAAAATGCACCCTCTGCCTTCTTTTGACTCATAACTCCATCTAAGAACAGCTATTTTTGAGTTTATGTACAGTGCACAATGGATGAAATGTTGCCTGAAGCTTTCAGCTGTTATGCACAAATAATGAATAAACCATAATTGCCCCTGAAATAATAGTGCTTTGCAAAATGTGATGGGGATAACACTAAAGGAGATACTGCATTTGCTTTATTCTTAGGCATTAAAAATAGATTTGTCAAGTGTTCAATTTCAAACCTTTATTGTTGGATGAAGAGTAGAAAAACACTACTTTACAGGTCCCAATATTATTGAGCCAATAGATTAATAAAGTTTGAGTGAGTATCCAATGCTACTCATTTGTTCTCAGTCTGATTTGCTTGTCAGATTGGATGGAGGAAGAGGAAGAGGAAGTCTGTGATATTTATCATCCTAAACATAACATATGGGGGAAAACATATATATGGGGGGAAATATAAATATATTTAGATTTATTATATTTATTATGATTACTACTGTTATTATGGTAGTTACTATTAATTATTAATTGACATATACTACTTCCTCTCTCAATTTTTAGTTCCATCTACTCTAATAGTGATCAAAAATAGGAAGAGTTATTTTTGTAAAACTGGAAATTCAAGGAATTAAATCCAGAACCTTTTTCATTCATATCACATGCCCAACCAGTGAACTACCTCCATAAAACTACAGATCTGCTTTTTTTAAGTATTTATCTATGATTTATCCATCAAACAATTCAACAAAAAAGGATATTGATCTTCAACTAATTCATATTGTTCAATGCAAATTTTCAAAAGTATAATTCAATTAAAATGCATGCCATATTGGAAGTTAACTGGCCTGCCTACATATTTAGGCAGTTCATGTAATATTAGCTACTAAGTGGTAACTTAAAGATGTCTAGTCAACCTTTTTATGGCTAATTGGATTAGATTGGGTTGGGTTGGATTCATTACAAACTGTGTCTATTAATAGACTAATCTCTTATTTTATTTTTAAGAAAAGAGGGGAAATTTACTTTAATCCAGATATTATTTATTTCCATTTTATCTTATTTTTTATTAAAATAATAAAATGTGGGGTATACAATGAGATAAAGCAATAAATAATCAGAAATTATGAAAGTTAAAATCATATAGAAACATGTCAATTTTTTTCACAAATACCACTGACAAACCTTAATTAACTAGTAAGATTCACTGTCAATTTTTGGCAAGTTACTATGTCTACAGTAGATGGTAATGAAATTTTAAAACCATGCTATTTATTCCTTTTATATTATTGCTGCTTTTTCAAATAAGCATAAACCAGAAGAGAACCATACATTTTTTTCAAGAGCATGGCCGTAAACATCCATTTGTTTTATTAGTTTCTATAAGAATCATAATTATCCCTCAGTAGGCTGACAGCTGGCAACTCAAAGTTTCAGCTTGATTTGAAATGGCTGAGAGATGAATTCTGAACTAAAATAATCCCAGCTGTGTAATGGACATGCTGACAGAGCCTTTAACTGTAATGTTGTTCTTCACCATAGCAAACAGCCTTTGCAATTATAGGTCAGGGAGGAGAGCTGTATTTCGTGTGATTAAAGCTTGTTTACCTTGCTTTCCATTAGAAAACAAAAAAGGAACAAATTAGGGTGTCATTTTAAAAAAACATATATAGATATAGATATAGATATAGATATATAGATATATAGATATATAGATATATAGATATATAGATATAGATATATAGATATATATTCACTTGGGTATTTCTCAATTTGTTGTTAAATCAATGCTGGGCAGATATGTATAGAGAAAAATGCTAACCACTGGAAAGTATAGCAGGGTACAGAAGCTTTAACAGCTACCAAGGGTGATTCTATGTGTTCCCCAAAGACAGAATCCTTTAGGCCAGTGTTGGCTGATGGCTGGGAGTAAAAGTCTACTCATCTTAAAGTCATCAAGGCAGGGAAACATCACATTGGATTGCATTGCATATCATCTTTTCCATAAAAATATGGTTTTTACTTAACCCATTTCTGAAACTCACCCCCATTCTCTGCCATAAGCTGAGTGGAATTCTTTCTCCTTGTGGAAAGCTGAAATAATTTGGGATCCTGATGAGATCTTGATTTGAGGGCCTCTATGTATAAGAAAAAGTGGTCTGTATTTTTCTGAACTAACCCATAGTGGCAATTGGAGCACACAAATACATATAAAAGTGAAATACCACTCACGCATCATCACAAAATCTCCAGAACGATAAAGCCTACAACTTGAAAATTGGCACATATGTTCTTCTTGGCTTCTACTGTGTTTCCCCGAAAATAAGACCTACCCCGAAAATAAGACCTACCCCCAAAAACAAGACCTACCCCAAAAATAAGACCTACCCCAAAAATAAGACCTAGTGTGTTTTTGGGAGCCAAAAAAAATATAAGACAGTGTCTTATTTTCGGGGAAACACGGTAGGTGCTCTCTAAGAAATAATTTTTTGAAATTACCATCAGAGCAGTTTCAGTTTCAGTTTCAGAGCATCAAGCAGCTTTAGTACAGAACAGATGAGCTAAGGCATGCCCAGGCTCCTTGCTGTCTCCTTCTTGCTCACACAGGAAATACTGTTTCAGTTTCCCAATAGCCCTCAACTCTCTTACACACTGACTGGACGCTAGCCAGATGAATGCCGATGGATACTGGTAGGCAGAGGCACATTTTTTCCCTTATTTTCCTTCCCAAAAACTAAGCCCGATCACATAGTTTTGTAACAAAGATTGGGTATAGAGCTAGTATTGAATAAGGTAGAGCACCAAATGCCAATAACTATGAATAGCAACTTACCAGAAATAGCACTAAAAGCTAGTAAATTATTCTGTTATTTAAACAGAATAAAAAGTTCTATCACCATTTCATTTTCTGACAATAAAAGGACAATAACAATAGATTAAATAACTTTCTTTTCCAGAAAAACCCAATTCTGTTGCCTGAGTTATCTGCCTCATTCAGCCTAATAGTAGCACTACTCCAAGAAATTCTGCATTTTTAACTAGTTTGATAAAAGACAATCGACTTTAAAAATGCTTTTAAAGCAGACAATAAATTATGATGTATGGACTATGGTATTATTTATTTATGAGGTGGCAAAGTGATGTGCATGTGTATGTCCTTTTCTCCATTGTGCAATCCTCTTCCTTGTAGGTAATTGCAAGGTGTTTCAGGTTCAAATTAGCTTCAGGTGCTTCAATTAAATCATGGACAGCCATATTATAACGATATTCCTTCTACTGCCAAATGGGAGTCCTTCCTTTGAAAAGTTGTTGAAGATATTCCTCTTCCCATGAACAAACAGGACAATTTCTTTGGCCACTAATTTCAGTAAACAGTTTAAGAAAAACAAACAAACCAATAAACAAAAAACAGATAGCCACTGATAGATAGCTAAATGATATCATTTCTTATGAATTAAAAAAGAGAAAAAAAGCTATGGCATTCAACATGTTTGATTCAAGTTGCACATTTTTTATTTGAATTATTAATGTGGATAGTACCAAATCCACCTTTTGCCCAGCTGAAATAATCACACATTGGCCTTCTCCAGCCCAACAAAAATCAATAAGCAAAGATACCCTTCTCCATTAAAAAGAAAAAGAATAATCTATGTTGATGTCTGTAGCCACCTATTAAATACGAGAAGATGGAGAAGACAAGAAAAGGGAAAATTTCTGTAGTTCTTACTGCATATCAATATAAGGGAAGCCACGAAGACCGCATAATGATTAGCTTGTCAAAGGCCCACTGGTCATTTCTAGAAAGGCAAAACATTACATGTATCAAGTGCACCTCTGCCCATCCTTTTCTGCTTCTCATCAAAGATACTGTTTTCTTTGTTATGTGAAACCAGGCAGTGTTTCCAGTTCATTTGCTGCATTACATTTCATTGCAGTCAAAAGTCTCCACTCAGTTATGTGCTACTTTCTGACAAAATTGTTTTATGTATTTGTTTGAAAATGAGAACTCTTTTCTAGTATCTTTTTCCTTAAAATGACCACCAAGCAGTATAGCAAATACGAATATTCCTAACTGGTTAGTTCTGAAGTCCATGGAATGAAAATGGAACAAGGAAACAAGGAAAGGAGAATAGCATGGATGGAAGAAAAAAAAAACCTTCCCCGTTTCAATCCAACAAGTAGCTATATATGTCTTTATATTTTTAATTCAAATATTAGCTTGCTGTTTTTCCATGGAAGCTGATTTATTTGAAATGTTATTACTTGAAACATCCTAATCTTTTTTTGTAATAATTCAAATACTGGAGATTACAGTTTTGGAAAGCAGCCCAGTTACAATCCTATTTATGGATTAAAGGATTTGAACAGCCTTGCAAGCTAGATCTCCAATAGCAAGGATAATGTAAACCCAGTTCCATAAAAATGCTTTACTCTGGAATAATAACCCCACTAAAGGGCAATTGTTGTAGGATACTGGACAAGAAAGGTTTTTTTTTATCATTATTATTATTACAAGGGATAGGAAAATCCTAAGTCCCTGCAAAGCCCATTCAGAGCTCTTGTTGGGATCCTTCTCAGCTTCCTTTGACTATATTGTCATTCATCTGGAAGGTTGTCAAGACAACTAATTATAGAATTTTTAAGAGAGAATCTAAAAATTCCATTATATGCCTTTTCCCTTAAAAGAATTCTTCCAGCTACAGGAATCTGAACTATCATGATGGGGGAGGGAGGAACCACATCCCATTAAACAGCATATATTTCTGAACTTTTGCCACAACAATGCAATAAAACATTATCAACAGGAAAATCTACTCTTCCAATTTCCCCAAATTGCAATTAGGCTTTTTAAAATCCTCTGTTGGCCTTAGAGAAAGTGCTTGAAAACAGCACTAAAAGAGGTTTTCTCTGCTCCAACATCATGAGTTAAGCCTAAAGTAAATTTCTTATCATTAGCTGGTAGATGATCATAATTTTCCCTGGCATGGGAACACATGTATTGTAGCCTTAAATTCTTATTTTAATTGATTTACCCACCAAGCCATTTTTCCTTCTTGTTTATTGCTAAATGTTGGTTTTATTATCTGTAGCCACCAGCGCTTCTTTTAGCCACTCTTCCCTTTTCTAAAATAATAGCCTAAAATAATAGTTCTTACAATTATTTAATCTTTCTGCTTTGCTTGAATATTACACAGAATTTGCAAAACAGGTTGATTGTAAAAAATGAAGTGTGAAACAGGTTTTTTTAAAAGTTCAAAACAGGTCCTCTTATTTTATTCAAACCATTCCAAAAATGTTTCAAGTTTCATGGAGGTGTTTCCAGCCTATTAAAGGGGTTTGGTGGAGTGAAGGGATGTTGTAAGAATGCTTAGAATAGCTATTTTAACATTTCAAGCTTGAAATGTTTCAAAACCAAAACCACTCCAGACAGTATTTTTCAAGCACAATATACCTCTTTGGGGAATATATTTGCATATCAAACATGGACCTTCATTTGGTAGCCAATTTTTCAACCAAGGAATTATTCTAAATTGGCATAACTGCAATGTAGTATCTTATATGCCTGCCTGTTTGAAGTATGGATGTGGGTTTTAGTGGACCATTCCCTCCACTAATGTATGCTGTGCATTTGTTTTCTGTTATTATGGCTGCCCCTATACTTTTCTTGTGAGTCCAGATAGGCTACTATAACCACAATAAAATGCTTGGGATAGACTTTTGTGCCATTTTTGTAATGATATGTTATGATACCAAGGTTTTACCATACCCACTAGTGTGATGTATGAGAACTAATCTATCATATATTTTAGTTTTGACACACACTGAGATATGAACTCAATAGTTGTAGTTTAGCACAATGGGTAAACCAGGCAATCATGATTTTAAAAAATCCTGGTATGTGTGACCATAGTCAAATGTAAGTAAGCTAAATTAACCTAATTATATTATTTGCAATGTACACTTTTGCAAATAATCCTTCCCGTGGAATAATTTTGAAAACTATGTTTGGAGCCTGTCCTCCTATAGCTTCATTCTGCACATTGGGTTTATTTGTGACTCAGATTAGTTTGCGTCACTCTGTTGCTTTGAATTTTGAATTAACGAAAGTCTACTATGCAATTCATACATCACTGTGACTTATAGGCAGAATGTTCTTTGTTCCTTTTCTCTTTAGTATTTTAAATGCACCCAAACACACTGCAGACAAAATGATTCGTTCAATGCTTCCTAAATGCTTCTGTAATAATTCATGCAGTCTTTTGATGCAGCCATGTTCTGGCTGACAGCCCAAATGTTTAATGAAATCTCAGATGGAGATTTGTATGACTTGGGATGCTTTTGCAAATAAACAGAACCGGCATGGCATCCCTGCCCACATACATACACAAAAACATTAAGCCTGGAAGAGAGAGGGGGAGGGAATCCCAATTTTACCTCTGCTTTCAGAATCTAGAAGAATCTTTTCACTTTACAAAATTGGGTTCTTAGTGTAGGGTATTTATGGCCTGTCTACTAGGGCAAATGTTGAAAGGATGGGTACAAAAAAAATAGGGGACTCTCTAATCACATTGCCATGTAACACTACAAAAGGCAAAAGATACTTTTTCTGGATATCTCCTATCTACTTTGGAAGAATGATGGATAGGAGAAGAACAAACACTCCTCCTATGCCAGGGGTGTCAAACCCGTGTCCTCATGGTGGCATCACGTGATGTATTGGGACTTTGCTAAACTGGCAGGGGCAGCACATGACTCATCCAGCCTACAAGCTGCAAATTTGACACCCCTGTCCTATGCAAAAGGCAAATGTATTCCACTCAATCCTTCAGTTGACTCTACAACATTTCTTTCCAGAAGTTTCTTTTTGCTGCAGGTCAAACTACATAGGTTTCATCTTCACAGATTGCAAGAACATAGAGTGGATCTGAAGCATTTTGTGCCTGGTCCCTGTATGTGCATTGAGTATTTTTTAAAAAAATATCTATATAATTCTAAAACAGGATAAACAAGATATGTTTATCTTGACTTTATATTCTATACTTCTAGAAGATACTTAAGGTGATTACAAATCAAATACTATGTTCAATATACAACATATAGCATGCCAGGCAAACAAGCTTAATTTTTATGTACAAATTCATGTTATGAGATCTGAATACAGAGGAATTATTGTGTTTAAAGGATCATTTCTTCTCATGGGGGAAATAATGAATTTTGGCAGAGATTATTTTTGTTTTGATTTTTACTATCATATGCTTATTTTCATGCTTTTCATTCTTCAAATGACAGAAAATTGGAATGTCAGCATTCAGCAACCATGTTTAAGTATTGCAAGAGCTACAAAAGAGTCTCACGGGAATCACAAATTCTCCACTCTGCCTTAGATCATCAACAAGGCCCTTCATAACATTGGTTTGATTATTACATTTCTGTCCTTTTTTTTTTAAGTATTTTTATTGTAAACCACCAGAGTCACTTAGGTGAAATGGACAGTGTAGAAAAGTTATAAAAAAATACATAAATCTTTTTACCAAGTACTCAGAGTGGTATCATTCCCTTCTTTCAATTCTCTCTGCAATCACCTGTGAATAAATCGGGACTGAAAGATACTGGCTGGCCAAAGCTCATCCAGCAGTTTTTATGATTGTCAAAAAACATAAGTCTTGGTATATCTGGTGCTAATTCAGCATCCTAATCACTTCACTATATTAGTATATCTTTGACTCTAAAGTACATATACGAAGCATGGTAGTAAGATTCTTTCTAGACTAGTTTAGTCGGTGTTTATTTTAATTACTTTTCAGAACCCTTATTTTCCTAAGGTATTAATATGAAATTAGTTGAAATTTACCTGCTATTGTGCCTTATTCAGCATTACGCTCTTTCAGATATCCAGGACTGAGTTAAGTTCTTGCCAGCAAGGTAGAGATGAAGAAGAAGCAGTGAGTGCTTCCCTTTCCTGCCCATTATTCAGCAAATGTCTTGAAGGGCAATAAAACAATTCCCCAAACTGCAACAATTTTATCCTTGTTCAACTGGACACAGGAAATCAGTACAGCATATCTTTCTTTTTTGCTCTTGGTATAAAATTATGACGAACTGCTTTATCCATTACTTGTTTAAATTCTTTTCTGAAAGAACATGTATTTTTTGTATAATATTTTACTTCAAGAGTTATCACATTTGTTACTCTTAATATGCTTAAGCATCTAAGATCAGTCACATGGCTTAAACCTAAGGTAATATGACAAGATTTTACATTAATGACAGCACACTCCAAAATATTGATCTACTTACTACATATATTTGCTTTGATTGTACTTTTATTTTTGAAGAAATTATAGTGTGAATCTACAGTATGACTTCGTTAGTTTCCTGTAATTTTTTTCTTAATAAAAATAAATAGGGAAAACTCTTTTTAAAAGCCAAATATTCAATAACATGAATATTCAAGTTGATAATTCAATAACTTGAATTATTAAGACTAAGGGTACAGTATACATTTTGGTGATGAAGTATCTGTGGGAGTGGAATTCCCACAAGTCCCACCCATCTTATCTAAAGGGGAGTATAAACCCCAGAAAGTACCCTCAGGTACACTTTCAGGATAAAATATATTTGAAATAATGGGTCTGGCAGATAATCAGACCCCTAGCCATACAGGACCCAAGGATTATTAACAGCACTTTAAGTTCTACCTGACAATCAACTGTCAAGAAATATTGCTGTCATAATGCTAGTATTAATATATGACAAATTTGGACTAATCTCATTTTATAATAATCATCATCATCATCATCATCATCATCATCATCATCATCCTTTTTTGGTAGCCTCATTTTTCTGGTTCCATTTTTTTAGTAGCATTTCATTACAGTGCGGTTCTCTGACATAGTATCTGACTCTGTGGCAGCCCCCACTTTATGGAATCTTCTTCCGCTGGAGCTTCGGCTGGCTCCTGATCTCCGCACCTTCCGCCACGAGTTAAAAACCTGGCTGTTTTTACAATCTGGGCTGTGCTGACTCTTTGGGGTTAGTTTATTTTAATTTTGGGGTTTTAATGTTAATTCGGCTTACAATTTGTTTAATATAATTTTAGGTAATTTATTGTTAGCATTGTATTTTAGCTGTGAGCCGCCCCGAGTCCTTCAGGAGAGGGGGCGGCATATAAGTCGAATAAATAAATAAATAAATAAATAAATAAATAAATAAATAAATATTTCTGCTGCTTCTGAGGTTGCTCAGCTTCCAGTATCCCTGCAGGCCCATGACCTGGTTGCTCAGCTATGGGACCAATGCCTGTAGCCCACTTGTCGATGGATGGTCAGGTTCCCCAACACTCAACGCGGTCCTTGTTAACCCGGGTGATGACCGAGACAGTATAGGCTTCGTTTGGTTGTGTTTCACCATGATTCATTGCATGGCTTGTTGGGTGCACTCAGTCCTGCTCCTCAGCAGAGACCTCTCTGGCATGATTGAACCTGCTAATAGTTTGCACTAACGCCAGCATAGCTCTCAGCTTCATTGGAGCAGTTAAGCCCCCCCCCCACCATGTCAAGGTGGCACCCATGCCAAAAAACAAATCTGCATACAACTTGGATTGACTACAAGAAAGCATCTGATTCACTACCACACAGCTGGATCATCAAGTGCCTGGATGTCATCAGAATATGCAAATGCAATGGCACTTTCACTGCAAATGCGATGAAGCACTGGAAAACAGAACTATTCATTGGAAGTGAAAGCTACAAACTGGTCAACATCAAAAGAGGGCCTTGGTGGTGCAGGCTGTTAATAGCCTAGCACTTAGCTCCAGCTGCCTGTAATTATTGAAGGCTCAAATCCCACCAGGCTCAAGGTTGACTCAGCCTTCCGTCCTCTTGGGGTAGGTAAAGTGAGGACCTAAGATTGTTGGGGGCAATAAGTTGACTTTGTAAAATGCCACTTAGTAATAAGCAGGCATATGGGATGAAGGCTATTGCTGAGCACATTGGGTTGTATCCCAAAAACTGTAAGCCGCCCTGAGTCTCCGGAGAAGGGTGGGATATAAATATGAATAAAAATAAAAAAAATTAAATTAAATTAAAAAAAGAGGGATTTTCCAGGGTGATTCTTCATCACCTCTGCTGTTCATCATTGCCATGACCCCCTCTGTCAACAATTTTACAGAAAACTAACCTGGGTTATCAAACTGCTAAAAATTTGCAGAAAATCTCTCACCTGCTGTACATGGATGATCTGAAGTTATACAGAAAATTGGAAATCGAAATCCAGTACAATACAATTTGAATTTTCAGCACTGACATCAGCAAGGAGTTCGGCCTGGACAAATGCACCACAGTGAATAGAATAGAATAGAATAGAATAGAATAGAATAGAATGAGTAGAGTAGAATTCTTTATTGGCCGAGTGTTGACTCAGCCTTCCATCCTCTCGGGGTAGGCAAATTGAGGACCCAAGATTGTTGGGGGCAATTAGCTGACTTTGTAAAAATGCTGCTTAGTAATAAGAAGGCATATACAATGGAAGGAAGGCTATTGCTGAGCACATTGGGTTGTATCCCAAAAAATTATAAGCCGTCCTGAGTCTCCGGAGAAGGGTGGGATATAAGTATGAATAAAAATAAAATAAAATAAAATAAAAGTGTGATTGGACACACAAGGAATTTTTCTTGGTGCAAATGCTCTCAGTATACATAAAAGAAAAGATACATTTGTCAAGTCAAGAATCATAAGGTACAACATTTAATAATAGTCATAGGGTACAATAAGCAATCAAATCATACAAGGAGACAATCAATATAAATTGTAAGGATATAAGCGATAAAGTTACAGTATACAGTCACAAGTGGGAGGGGATGGGTGATAAGGAGTGATGAGAAAATTAATAGTAATAGTAGTGCAGACTTTGTAAATAGTTGAACTGTGTTGAGGGAATTATTTGTTTAGCAGAGTGATGGCTTTTGGGAAGAAAACTGTTTTTGTGTCTAGTTGTTCTGGTGTGCAGTGCTCTATAGCGTCATTTTGAGGGAAGGAGTTGAAACAGTTTATGTCCGGGATATGAGGGGTCTGTAAATATTTTCACAGTCCTCTTTTTGACTCGTGCAGTATACAAGTCCTTGATTGAAGGCAGGTTGGTAGTAATTGTTTTTTCTGCAGTCCTAATTATCCTCTGAAGTCTGTGTTTGTCCTGCTGGGTTGCAGAACCAAACCAGACAGTTATAGAGTGCAGATGATAGACTCAATGATTCCTCTGTAGAACTGTATCAGCAGCTCCTTGGGCAGTTTGAGCTTTCTGAGTTGGTGCAGAAAGAACATTCTTTGATGTGCTTTTTTTGATGACATTTTTGATGGTAGGTGTCCATTTTAGGTCATGTGATATAATAGAACCTAGAAATTTGAAGGTCTGTACTGGCACTGAAGAAAGGAAAAATCATAGAAAATGATGGAATCGAAATGCCCAATGGACAAACCAGCAAGTGCTACCAACCCTGGGCATACTGCAGCTGGACAACGTGAAGCATGGGCAAGTGAAAAATGTGATCAGCAACCAATACACACAAAGGGTCAGAAAAATTCTAAAAAACAAACTGAATGGTGGTAACACTATCAAGGCTATAAATACCTGGGCCATACCTGTTATTAGATATACTGCTAGTGTCATAAAGTGGACACAGGAAGAACTGGACAGCCTGGATAGGAAAATGAGAAAACTGATGACCATACACTAAGCACTGCACCCGCGTAGTAGTGTTGACAGGCTATATTTGCTCAGAAAAGCAGGTGCCAGAGGATTTTTGCAAGTGAAGCAGACAGTCAAGGAAGAAAAGCATGCTCTGGAAGATTATGTGAAAGACAGTGTTGAACCAGCTTTGATGGAGGTCAACAATAGGAAGCTGCTCAAAGTGCAGCAAACCAAGAATCAATACAAGAAAACAGCAATCACATACTGAGCTGTTGCAAGACAATCGCTCAGACTGACTACAAACAATGTCACAATGTCACAGTCGCTCAGATGGTCCACTGGAACTTGTGTTACAATTACCATCTACCTGTAACAAAGAACTGGTGGGATCATAAGCCTGAAAAAGTGGTCAAAAATGAGCATGCAAAGCTACTGTGGGACTTCTGAATACAGACTGACAAAGTTTTGGAACACAATACCCCGGATATCACAATTTTGGAGAAGAAAAAAATGTGGATCGTTGACATTGCCATTCCTGGTGACAGCAGACTCTACGAGAAACAACTTGAAAAAATCACCAGATATCAGGATTTGAAAATTGAACTGCAGAGACTCTGGCATAAGCCAGTGCAGGTGGTTCCAGTGGTATTTAGCACACTAGGTGCTGTGCCTAAAGAGCTAGGCAAGCCCTTAAAAACAATTGGCACTGACAAAATCACCATTGGTCAGCTGCAGAAGGCCACCTTACTGGGATCTGCTCACATAATCCACTGATACATCACACAGTCCTAAACGCTTGGGAAGTGTTCAACTAGTGATTTGTGATACGAAACCCCACATAGTTATCTCGTTTGCTGTGTACACTGTCATTTTTTGTGTAAATAATAATAATAACAATAATAGCCACAATAAGAACAACAGCAACAACTATAAAGGACTCCTCCCTTTTACCTATTTTCTTTCCTTCAACCCTAATGCCCTTTCCTACTTTTCCTTTTCCTTCAGTAGCTAATTACATACCTGCTAACTGCAACGAGCGACATACTTATGTGGGCAGAGAGATTGGTGAGGGGAAAGAAAAGGATATTATAAATATGGAGAAACAAAGTGAATAATCACAGAGAAGGATTGGTCATAATCCCATTCAGGTTCCCACAGTCTCCAGGACCATGAAAGAACATCCATAACATCACTCACTATACCTGAGATGAAGATGTATAATTGAGTATCATCAGCATAGTAATGATACCTCATTACATTATGATGCATGATGTCACCCAGCAGTGTCATGCACACATTATAAAATGGAGAAAGCATTGAGTTTTGAGGCACCCCATAAAATAGGGGCAGTGAGCTGGTTCTCTCACTTCCAATCAACACCCATTGGGATTAGCGTCTCAGGAAGGAAGCGAACCAGCACAGAACTGGGCAACCCACCCAAAACTCCCTAAGCCAGCCCAAAAGGATACCATGGTAAATTGTATTAAAAGCCATTGAGAGGAAGGATGGATGCACCACTTCCATTCTGTTTCAGCCAAATGTCATTCATGGTCACTTCTTGAATATATAGCAAAGACGTCAAAACATCTGGTCCTGTTTCTTGGCAAACTGGGATTAGAAAAGGTAAGATAGTAGACTCTTGGTGGCATTAACCTTAGCATGAGTTTTACCACTACACATTTTTTAAACATGACTATAATGCATTTCAGCAAAGATAGTAAAAAGGACAAATGGATAAAACAGCAACATCCCAATTGTCCAGCAAAGAGCATAAGATATACTGGTAGTATAGAAAATGTCATCTTTTAACTTAAATTTTTCAAAGTTACTTTTCCACTTGCTTTTCCAAAATAATAGATTTGGCAGACAAACCCAACACAATATTAGCCTTATCACCCATAAATGGCTGGGATGAAATTATTAGCAAGCAATTCATGTGCCAGAAAATTCATGATGGTACTTAACTGTCCTCCAAGTTTTTCAAATAGGGAAATAAACTTGTATATTGCAGATTGCCTCTAATGATCTGAGTGGCAACAGAAATGCTGTCAAATCCGCAAAGTGCCTTGTGAGGTTATGAAGTGCTTCACAACCACCTTATTCAATTTTCTGCAATGAAGTAAATTTTCATTGATGGAATGATTAAATCAAAGTTTTGTCAAACTGAAGTACTACTTTAAAACTTTGCATAGTTCTAATAGTTTAAAATCTGCATTAGACCTTTTTTAATGTTTTCCACATCCTTTGCTTTCTGTGGCAACTTGACTAATAGAGTGAGCTCTAGAGAACTCAAAAGCATGCATACTAATTTGTGTGAGCTTCTTAAAAAGCACACTTTTGATACATCTAAAGGTATCATCAAACAGAATTACATGCAATGTCTCATTTTGACTCTAACATGGAAATTGATGTTGATACCAGTTTTATTGCCTTAAACTTATTGCTACAATTTTGTCATCAATATGTCAAAAACCAGTCAGCCAGCAATATCATCAGATCTGTTTTTATTATTAATGGTCTTTGTTTCTGTTTTCCCAAGTAGAGGAATTTTAGATTTTGTCAGCTATTTATCTATTATTTTCCTGTGTTGTCACTGCTATATATAGATCAGGTCTGATTCATAAACACCTCCATATGTTTGCTTTTGAATTTATTAACTATGGACTTGAAATAATAACTTCAGGTTAAAGCAAAACATCCAGAGGGATACATTTAGTTTCAAGACTGAGGTGGTGGGGAGGAGATTCTAACCACGTATAACTGAATAGCTGAATATAGTACACAATGATAGGCATTTTAAACAGTTCTTAAAATATAAATGTTCAGCACATCTGGAAATTTAAGAAAGCCATGCACTTGGATTTTTGAAGAATGCAATTTACATGTAACCTCCCTCATCCTAGGCAGTCTTAGAACTGTTGTATGAAAAAGCTACCTGTATATCTGTGGCAACCTTTTATAATTGTTTTTCTACATGAATTACTTCTCTAAATACACATTCATAGCCACTGTTCGGTTTGAAGAAAGTCCTATGCAAAGTGCCTTGAGTGCTTTCTGCCCCATCTGTCTGTTTCCTCCCCTTTCTCCTCCCTTCTTTTTCTTTCATCACTACTGTCCATTATTTCCTCCTTTTCCTCACCATTACAGTCATGTTTATCCTGCTATATGTTATGTGACCCTCTCCCACACCTTGCCAATATCATTTTCTCCCACTACTTGTTTTTTCAAAAATAAAGAACTGTAAGCTTGACAGCTGTTGCATGCCATTTTAAATTATATTGTTCAATGTAACAATGAACCTTTGAATCAAATATTGCCTTTGGAGTTCAAAGCCAACAAAAACACTAGTGTAGCAAACATATCTACACATAAGGTGTCCCTGTGTCCTCATTCTCTGAACTTTAGTATTAAGAAAATACTGGGCCTTAACTGGATCTCAACAGATGTCCATTATAGCACTTCCCAAGGTGCAAACAACAGAAACAGGTACATAGTGGCAGCTGCATCTATAGCATGTTGTTACTGTTAATATGTGTGTGTGCATGAATATATGCAGTGTGTGTGTGTGTGTGTGTGTGTGTGTGTGTATAGATGGTTTCTTATATAGGGGATATCGGTATGGCAGGAACCCACCTTGAACACAGTTACAACAGATAAAATATTTAAAGTAGTATTGAGGTCATCATAGGTTAGATCTAAGGCGGTGATTTACAGGTCTGAAAATTTGAATCAATACTCTTAGAAATTTAAATGAAAGGATTATTTTTTTCAGCCTCAGTTGTTTAGCAAGTTCAGAAAAAGTATCAGAAAAAGATAAATGTTGACTGCTTATTTGTATGTCTGAGCAAAATGAAAAGTGGGCATATCCTGTCACTTGAATATTTGAAGGGAGTGGTGTGCCAGAGAGACTCTGTCTCAGCAGATTAAAAACCATAAAGTCATCTGTTGCAGTGCCTACCAAAGAATTGGAGGTGGATCTTGATAATTACAATGTGACATACATAACAAACAAAACAAAGAAGGAAGGAAAGATAAAAGATAAGAGCTTAAATGTCCTTGCTATTTAAAAAAACCCAGTGATAAATAAACCATATTATAATTCAGAGTCACAGAGTTGTTTGACAGTAAAATATTGGGCAGTGGATGAGTTGTTCAGGAGAGTATCAGAAAATCTGTGTTAGAAGACAATGTTCAAAGGGTCTCAGTAGCATGCAGATTGGTCTGCATGTAAATTAAAAAGAACTGAGTGTTGCATGGAGAGATGAGATGGGAAGAAGTGATAAATATCACATTTAATATTTTCAGAATAAGATGTTGGTTCTATGTGCAAATGTGCTATTTTCCGACATAGTCAAAACTAAATTAAGCAAGTTTAATGTAGAATTAATTATGAATTACCATACTTCTGCATCAAATAGTTACCTCTTTTAAAAAGAAGAGAGTCACATGTAGATTGTGCATACATGTTAATTTCATATATTACTTTTCAAAACAGATATACATTTGAAAAAAAAATAAAGTAACATTTCAGAATTGGATAGGATTTCCTTGAGTCCATGAATGTCACCAGTTACAACCAATAGCTGCCTCACCTGTGGGGATTTGTTATTCTTGGTTTCTCTTTTGAGAAGATGGCTTAGATTTCCATACAGTATAGGTCATGAAATTGCTTCTAAGAACAATTTTTTTCCTGACACATTTGAAGAAACCTTACTTGTGATGGAAGGTGTGGTGCAGGTCCTTTCCCTGAAGGTGGTCCTCAGATTGGAAGCCATTTCTATAACTTCCCCACCTTTTGGAACAGCTTCTCCTCAGAGGGTCTCTGCTCTATTAGCCTTCCAGAGGGCTGAGACAGCTTGGCTTTTCACCAGCTATGGACTAAGATAGAGCAGGGGTGGGATTCTACTGGTTTGACCCAGTTCAGATGAACCGGTTGCTCTAAAGATCAGCTCCGAATGAACCAGTTCGCTCCGATGATCAGCTGTTGGGCCCATCTGCCCACCCCGGCTCTAGTCTGTGCTTTATTTCTGGGTTTTCCAGTTCAGCTGATTCACACAGCACAGCGGATTGCTGCGCGTCAGCCATTTTACACACAGGGCTTTCAGCAGAAGGTGAGTTGCAAATGCTGCATGTGTGCAAAGCACACATTCACTGAACCGGTGGCTACATCGGTTGAATCCTACTCCTGAGATAGAGGTGATCCCAGCAAATGTAACAGATTATGTACTATGTGGTACTGTGGTTCAGATACATGGTATTGTCATAGGGCATAGTCTGTTTTAATTATTCTGCTTATTCTGCTAGGATTATCTTCTATAATATAGGCAACCATGTAAATTTCTAAACCATGGCTGTACTTATATCTTCTTTCAATTTCCCTTTATTTTACAGACCTGGAAAGGTTGTAAATGCAAGGATTGGTCATAAACTTACTTTTTCATCAGCACTGTAATTGCCAATAGTTGCTAAATGAGGCAGTGACTAAATGAGGACTACCTATAAACTAGAGCTTGGTGGATGGAAAAACTTATTTTCCTGTCTCATTCTTGAAATACCATACACATTCTGTGTTCATGATGGGTTCTTTTCACACAGACTTTCAACATGGCAGCAATTCCTGTATTGGCCCTGTGGCTATTGTTGGAATATACAAAAATAACTAGGCAAATATGCTCTAGTTATTTTAGAAAAAAGAGGAGACTCTTTGTCTACTGATAAAAGAAAGTAAGCATAAAACACTTTATGTGATTTTCCCCACCACCACACAAAGTTTTTTGTGTTTCCCTTTTGTAAAGAGAGAAGAGAAACCTTTGCACAACAGCTAGAAACAAAGAAAAAGGCTACTTTCTATGAGTATCCAAGGCAAGATGTCAACTCTCGCAGTGATGAAATTATCCTGCTGATTTCAGTGGTCTAAAAATATTGCATCTGTTCACAGCTAACATTCCTTTACACATAAATTCTAAAAAAAAAAAACCATGAACAAAATGGCACAAACAGTGCAGCTATTCAGAATGCAAAGCAATTTCTCCCTGCATCAGCATTTTGAACACTACAAACTGTAGTTTTGTTGTGTAGTGAAAATAAGGAATAATAAGTGACAGGATTTATCTGTTTGCATGTTGCTTGATGGCAGTATCAAAGAAATCTCTCCTCGTGCTCCCATATAAAATACGCTTCTGTTTGATATTTGTGGTAGTTCTTGTTCTCAGTTCATTAGACCCTAGAAAACTTGACATTTGTGAAGGTCAGGGGGTGGTTCATAACAACAGGTTCCTAAGGATATTCCCTGGCAAAGAGAATGTGATAATGTAATGTGTAAAGCTGCACAAAGGTTTGATTGGCAGACAAGACTGTAAACCCACCTGGAATGGCTGTGAAGAAAAGAGTCATTTCAAGAACACCAGTCCTTTTTCCTCTTCTAAGCACCAGGGGAAATTCTATCTGCAAAGCTTCTGTGAAACTGTCAATAACTATAGACAAAGCCAGCTTCTGATGACTGGAACTTTATCAGCTGAACCCTTTCATTGCTTAACCCCCAATGCTCAATTATAAGAGTTATGCCAGCTGAGTGGTAGGAATTGGAGCAAAAGAAATGAGGAGTCTTCTTCCAACAAACTTTGAACAAGAATGGAGGAACAGGTGGGGATGAGATTCTCAGCTGCCTGCACAGCTGGTCCAACACAAATCCGTTTCTTGCCAGCTTAAGGATAACTGCTCCATGTTTTGGTGGAGCCTCAGTATAAAAGAGGCAAAGGATGAATTTTCCAATGTTTACATTGAACACAACTTTTTACAGGTTACCACTGTGGCAAAACTAATATCACCTATATTTCATCATCCTTTGCACTAGACATAAGTGGCTATTTGAATTTTTTCACCAAATTTGGGTTTGGTGTAATTGAGTTGATATTTTTTGTCTCTAGAAATTTCTTAAAGGCAAGACTTTCACTTTTCCACTATTGGAAAAGCTAACATAGTTACATTCCATGATTACATTCCTTTCCTTGAGATTTAATGGAAGAAATAGAGGCAAGAGAGACTGAAGCTACTGGGGAAATTATTGCATTTAGTTTTTTAAAAAAGATAGGATATTCACACATGTACCTTGCCCACTTCATAACTAAATCAGTATGTGAAAACCACATTTATGAGAATTTTTCTGAAACTTTTTTTTAAAGGGATTCTAAAACTTTTCAATTTTCAATTTACTTTAAATTTCAAAGGAAGAACAATTTCTCTATCTAGTTCTTGCTTTGTTAGATCAAATTAAAAATTGTACTGGAATATATGAAAGCTTTGTTGATCAAACTAAGGACATATTGAGGGTTCCACCTGATTTCCCATAAACAATAATATCTATGGGAAACTTACAACCAACGCACGATTCTCGCACGTGCCTGACAAGATGGCCGATCGCACCTAGAGCTCCGCAGGAGGGAATCCTTGGTCTTTTGTCCTGAGGGAGGTTTCAGGGTCCATTTCATCTCCCGACCCAGAATCTAGTGAGGGAAATCCTGGGGACTCGATCAATACCAACTAGACTGAGCCCCGCTGGAAGAATCACAAGATCCATATCAGCGATCTTGATAAGAGCCGTTAAGCCTGCTGAGGCGGCAGCGGGAGCGGCAGTTTACATTCCAATGGCTTTAACGGCTTCAGCAGCTAAACAGCTTGGACAGCACCAGCCCCAACGGCACCGGCAGTTTTAAAGTTTTAAAGCCTCGGAGCCTTTTATGACATCGGAGGCTTTGGCTCCGGTGGCTCCGATGGCTTCGGCAGCTTCAGCTCGGGTGGCTGGAGCCCTACATTGGTTGATGGTGATGCTGATGGCTGCTCCGATGACAATGACACCAAACTGTGAACCTGGCAGTGGCTGGAACTGGGCTTGGAGATTTAAAAATGAGCCCAAGGCTGCTGCTGGCTCTGGAATAGTCACCACTGTAGTTTGCTATAACTGGTCTGTTTGGTGCTATCCTCTGGCTGCCTTTTCTGTCTCTCTTTCCCCCTCTTTGAACAGGCTGTCATGCTTACATGCACAATTCCAGCCCCTGATGTTTATGACACCATGGAAGAGACCCCTACTGGCCCATAGACTCAAATCCATTTTCATTCGAACCATGGACAACTGGATGGCCTTTCCCCCTAGCCACCCAGGATCTTGTTTGTCCAATGCTTGTTGGGGATCCTTCCCCCTCCCTTTATGTCTGGTCCCAGCTGGACTTGTGGCAAGGAACTTGTTGATACACTCAATCTATTGTGGTGAGAGGACAATTGGATTGGGTACACTGTTCCTGCTGATTGGCAAAGACACCTACCTTAACATCATCTGGCTAAACAACCACTGGAGTTCCAGGAATGGTGAGACCACAGTGGCTAGTCCTGAAGGCTTTACCACCAACCTCCTGGGCTGTTGTGAGAGGGCACCGGGGACATGGACTACCCAAATGATTAGTCCCATGCTGAGACTGAACTATCTGGACATTTCCCATCTATAGACCAATTTTCCCTCATTAGGAATACATCTGATGCTTTATGCGGTCTTAGTTGGCTGTGGAATTGCAGGCCTTAAGGGATACACCTTTATCCTGGACATGGCCTGCCGGACTTTTTCTTTTTCTTGAGGACGGATTTTGGAATCCAGAGAGGTGGCATGGCGTGGGTGTGGGGTGGGATCTGGGAAAGCATAGTAAGAGGGATTCCAAGGCTTCGTTAATTAAATTTTTAGATCATTATTTAAGAGGGTTAGGGAAGGGGATGGATGATCGGGCCCAGTTAAAACCAAAGGGGGTGTCATTGGGATCTCCTCAGTCTGGGTTGAAAATGGGTTGCGGTGGGAGAGGGGTGGGGTTGGGGCTTTCTGGGATGCTGGGGAGGGGTGGGGGGAGCAATCCCCACGGTGAAGGGTAATAGCAGTAGAGGTAAGAACAGCGGGCCATATCGGTTTCTGGGAGTGCGCCCCCACTATCTTCGGGCGGTGGTGCGCTCCGACCCGTCGGTTCATTCTCGCATCCCTGGGGGCTTGGAGGACCAAGTCCCTGGACTCAGGTTGGTCTATTTAAACACCAGGTCCGTGGTTAACAAAGCCCCCCTCATCCGGGATCTGATTGAGGAGGAAAACGCGGAGTTTGATCCTGTGACTCCAAATGAGGTGGACAGGATCATGGGGAAGCTGAGTGCTGCCACGTGTTTATTGGACCCGTGTCCCTCCTGGCTGGTCTATGCCGCCCGGGAGGTCACACGAGGCTGGCTCCAGGCAGTAATCAATGCCTCTTTGAGGGGGGGGTGTCTTTCCCACCGCCTTGAAAGAGGCGGTGGTGAGGCCCCTCCTCAAGAGGCCTGCCCTGGACCCAAATAATTTGAACAACTTTTGTCCGGTCTCCAACCTTCGCTTTATTGCGAAGGTTGTTGAGAGTGTAGTGGCTCAGCAGCTCCCACTGTTCTGGAGGAAACCAACTATCTAGACCCGTATCAATCGGGCTTCAGGCCCAGATACAGCATGGAGACGGCATTGGACTCACTGGTGGATGATCTCTGGAGGGCACGGGACAAGGGTTACTCCTCTGTCCTGGTCCTGTTAGATCTCTCAGCAGCTTTTGATGCCATCGACCATGGTATCTTACTGCACGAGGGGTTGGGAGTGGGGGCACTGTTTTACAGTGGTTCTCCTCCTACCTCTCAGGTCGTATGCAAGTAGTGTTGGCAGGGGGGCAGAAATCAGCCCCGAGACCCCTCCTATGTGAGGTACCTCAGGGGTCGGTTCTTTCACCCCTCCTGTTCAACATCTACATGAAGCCGCTGGGTGAGATCATCCGTGGTTTTGGGGTGAGGTATCATCAGTATGCTGATGATACTCAGCTTTTTATCTCCACCCCTAACCAACCCAGTGATGCCCTCAACGTGATGTCCCGATGTCTGGAGGCGGTACGGGTCTGGATCGGAAGGAACAGGCTTCGGCTAAACCCAGCTAAGACCGAGTAGCTGTACATACCGGCATCTCGAATTGTCCAGGAGAGTCCATCTTTGGCTATGGGGGGAGAGGCATTACCCCCTGTAGATAGGGTGCGCAACTTGGGTGTCCTCCTGGATACACGGCTCAATTTGGAGGAACAGGTGGGAGCTGTGGCCAGGGGGGCATTCGCTCAGGTTCGCCTGGTGCACCAGTTACGTCCCTATCTGGACCAAGATGCCCTGCGTACAGTCACTCATGCACTCATTATCTCCCGTCTGGACTACTGCAATGCTCTTTACATGGGGTTGCCCTTGAGGACCACTCGGAGGCTTCAGCTAGTCCAGAATGTGGCAGCGCGGGTTGTGATGGGAGGTTCCCGATACTCCCATATTACACCCCTCCTGCGTGAGCTGCACTGGCTACCAGTTGCCCTCCGAGTGAGATTCAAGGTGCTGGCATTGACCTATAAAGCCCTTTATGGCATTGAACCAGGATACATGTGGGAGACCCTGCTGCCGATAACAGCTTCCCAATGTCCCGTGTGCTCCCATCGAGAGGGCCTGCTCCAGGTGCCATCAACACAACAATGTCGACTGGCGACCCCCAGGAGTAGGGCCTTCTCGGTGGGAGCACCCACCCTATGGAATCAACTTCCCCTGGAGCTCTGGACGGCTCCTGACCTCCGCTCCTTCCGCCATGACTAAAAACTTGGCTATTCCAACTAGCCTACCTGGACTGATGGGGACTGATGGGGACTCAGGGAGGGTGTTAAATATATTTTTAAAATATTCTAATTGACAAAGGAGACCTTGGTTTTTAATGTCCTTTAACATTTATGTAATTGTATTGGGACTGTTTTAATTGTAAGCCGCCCTGAGTCCCTCAAAAGATAGGGCGGCATATAAGCCTAATAAATAAATAAATAAATAAATAAATAAATAAATAAATAAATAAATAACAAAGTACAATATTATTCTTGTACTTGTCTATATTTAGACCTAGTCCTATTGATCTTAATGATTGGATACAGCTGTGTTCAGAGGGGGGGGACAAATTAATTTATTCATTGTTAAATAATTTCAGGTATGGTTTCACTACCTCTTTTGAAAGACAATTTCATACTGATTTATGCAAATCAGACAGTTTGTCAAAATTTGCCATCTTGTTTTTATGACTACAGCTTGTAATCACTATGTGTTATTTCAAATACCCATTTTATTTTCCTTTTTTTTCTGAACCTTTTCCATTCCAATATTGTCATAGTTTGGGGTCTTTTAAAAGCAGTCCATCATTGCAATAAGGCTATTTGTTTTTTCTCCTTTCCTTTCTAAGGAATTTGGTTTAGTTAGATCTTATCCTTACCTGTACAAAGAATTATCTAATGGAAGATCACTAATCTTTCTATTCTTCCAGATAAAAAGAACCATCTGTCTTAAAAGGAGACAGAAAATTGTTCAGAATGTGATTTAGATCAGTGGTTCTTAACCTTTTTGAAAGAATCACCCCCTTGAGCCATTGAAGAAGTTGTCATCGCCCCCCTCCCCCAACATAACCGCCCCCCTGCCGCCTCTTAGTGTCCTCAAGGGGGCCGGCAGAGGGGCGATAAGAGGTGGGGGGGCAGCGCGTTGAACGCGGCCGTGGCAGCACGTAACGTGCCACTGCTTCCTCATTGGAGGCACTGGCTCCAGAGCAGTGCTAGGCAATGGGTGAACATGCAGGGCCGGCCGGCACCTTGAATGCCCCCCTGTCGCCTCTTAGTGCCCCTCTGCCAGCCCCCTTGGGGATGCTAAGAGGTGGCAGGGGGGCATTCGAGGTGCCGGCCCTGCAGGTTAACCCCATTGACTGTTGTACCGCACCTGAACCGGCACCTCAAATGTGGCAACATGTTGGGAAAAGCCGCTGCCACCGCTTTTCCAAAGTGCTGCCACTCTTGCATTCTTTCTGTCTGTCCATCCATCCGTCCGTCCATCCATCCATCCAAAAGGTCTGTCTGTTTGCCTGCCTATCTACCTACCTGTCTGTCATTTTGTCTACCTACCTATCTACCAATATAGATATCTCTCTTTCTCTCCCAATATATCTCGCTCCATTGCCCCCATATCACCCCCCTTCTGTTCCTTCGCCCCCACGTCACCCCTTTTCATTCCATCGCTCCCCTGAGAAACAAAATCGCCCCTTTGGGGGGCAATATCGCCCAGGTTAAGAACCACTGATTTAGATATACATACATACATACATAGACTGCTTTACTAAATGTGTTTCTGCCCATCAGATATGGACAGCTAGACAGTATCTGGTGAAAAAAATATCAGCCTTAAAATCACTTTCAAGTCAATTTTACTATCAGCAGAAAGGACTGTCTACTGTTATTTCTAGTATAGCATTAATAATACTAATCATGGCAGTGTCTTCCCTTGGTGGTAGCACCTGGCTGATCTCTAAAAGCTGAGCATAGTCAGAATGGAAATCTTTTCAGTGATCTTGATATAGAGCCACTTCACATCAAGGCCCAGTTTTTTCTTTAAAGTTGCCTTTTCCAATCCATTACCCCTCAAGTGATTTCTAGAAGTCAAAATTCCCAGCCAACTTAGGTCATAAGAGAACTTAATTTAGCAAGAAAGTAGTGGCATACAAGAAGTTCTGAGAGGTTGGAATAACACCACAAGGTACATATATTTCCAGGGCACATACTGTATATTTTCAATAGGGAAGCAAGGTAAAGCTTCCAGATTTGGACTCCAGAATTCCAGGTATCCATTACATGGCAGCAAGAATAGGGAAGGAAGGGATGAGCAATAAGGAGGAACTTTGTTAAAAATCAATTCTGGGAAAGAAAAGAATATTAGAAAGAAACTCTAAATAACCCCAGCTTGATTTTTTTTAGTATAATAGGGACAGAGAAAAACTTGAACCAAGTTTTCAAAGTTCTGTGATTGAACCATACTATAACAAAGAGGGTTACTGTAATTTCTGTTGGTCCTGTTTCTTGATTCTGCCTAGTTCAAAAAGCTGCCAGCATCTGAAATGCTCTCCATTCTTCTGGTTGCCATAGTTGGAAAATGAAATAATAGAGCTGGAAAACATGTAGAAATAAATAGAAGAATATTTATTCATTCATTCATTCAAATTTAGTGATTGCTCATCTGACTCTCAGAGTGACTCTAAGGAAATGTTGGAAATTGGAAAACATTAACTGAGGGTTGTTAAAATAATTTAACAACCGGTTCTCTGCCCTAATGATTTCTTCCAACAACCAGTTCACCAAACTGCTCAGAAGGTTAACAACCGGTTCTCCCGAAGAGGTGTGAACTGGCTGAATCCCACCACTGCTTAGAGATGACAAGATGAAATTCAGAATGTTATGCCTGGCACATAGAATGTTGACAGGAAGATTTTTGTTTGTTTGTTTCTCAAAATACTAGCATCAGAAATCATCCAATGAATAGCAATAGCAATAGCACTTAGACTTATTTACCACTTTACAGTGCTTTACAGCCCTCTCTAAGTGGTTTACAGAGCCAGCATATTGCCCCAAACAATTTGTGTCCTCATTTTACCCACCTGAGAATGATGGAAGCTTGAGCCTGGTGAGATTTGAACTGCCAAATTGCAGGCAGCCGGCAGGCAGTAGAAGTAGCCTGCAGTACTGCACTCTAACCACTGGGCCACTGTGGCTCATAACTGACTGACTGGAAACTGACTGGAAAAAGATTTAAGAGAAATAAAAGCACTTTTTTTCAGTGCCCATAATTACCCATGGAATACATTACCACAAAATGTGGTGAGAGTCACTGACTTGGATGGCTTTAAAAAGAGACTGGATAAATTCATAACAAATAGGTCATCAATAGCTATTGGTCTTGAAGGTTGCTTCCAGACTGAGAGTAGCATATCTGCAGATGCACCTTAGAAACTGCTGATTGGGCCTGTAGTAAGCAAGACGTTGGACTAAATTGGACTGTTATTCTCTTTTATCAGGATTGTTCTTATCCTTTTACAGGAGGTGAGCCCAGCTAGAGCCAGACATTAAGAGTAGGTGGGAAGAATAGTTGAGCCCTTCTTCTCTTACAACTGGATATCAGGCAGACATGGATTTATTTATCTATCATCTGTCTGTTTGTCTGTCTAACTAGCTATCATTTAAAAAAAAACTTTGTCAACCACTACCTTAAACCATAATTTCTCCCTTTAAATTATCTCATAGATAGTTTTTAAAAAGGCTATCAGCCTTGAAAACTCATTGGTTGATTCAGGACCAATCACTCTCTTAGCTTAACCTTTCTTATTGAGTTAGTACTACAGTATGAAATGAAGAGAATTCCTGGAGGAAAAAGGGTTCTAATTAGGTTTATCCCCACAAAAATATTTTATTTAAAAATAAATGGAACATATCTTCCAAACAAACAAATAAATATTTAGGGACTGCCATGGTCCTAAATATTTGAGCAACATCTGGAAAAATATCCATTATGATGTATATAACTGCTCTCTTGTATACAGTACAACCATCTGTGGGACTCAGTGTTTTATTAATGTGATGTAAAGAAATGCCTACAGATAAAAACAAATGGAATACTTTTGCTGAGTTTGAGATAGAATAAAAATTATACTTCTAAATTACATGAACCCTACAAAGATTGCACTTGGAGCTAAGACAATTATGCTGATTATACATCTTCCACCCATTAAATACAGATTTGTTTAGTTCATAAAATTATAGCTGAGAATTGTATATTTAATTTATTGCTAGAATATTATAAATGTATATCTTTTTAATGAGGATTTAATTGTACATCTAAATGACCAATGTATTTTTTATTATTTATTAAGCAGAAGTTTGTTTCAAAGCATTTAAACTTTTAGTAAAGGAATACTGTTATTGATGTAATATGATAAATGCTTTTTCACATTAAAATTAAATGAAGTAGGAAAGGCATAGTTGCTTTCTAAAGGTACTACTGTTTTGGTGGATATGTATCAAAGCTACAGCTATTTTTTTAAATACTGGCACAGCAGTGAAAGCAAAAAGTATCTGTAGATATTTTAGTTGTTTTGATATTTTTACTTGAAAATTGAAATTAATTTTAAGAATGCAGCCAATGGTTTTGGAAAAGTTATTGTTTTTTGGCCACATTGATCTCAATCCCTGCTGGTGCTAAATTGCTAATGGCTTATTGTATATGTGAATTTAGCCAGTGTGGCTTATTCAACAAAATTCAGAGATGTGTATTCCTTATTAATTATTTTCTGTTTAACTGAAGTTTTGCAGTCTTGAAATAAGGGGAAGGGAGGGAGGGAGGAAATGGAAGGGGAGGGAAAACAGGGCAAGGCAAGGCAAAGCAAAGCAAAGCAAAGAAAAGAAAAGAACAGAAAAGAAAATATTTTGATTTCAAAAAGCAAATTACAATAATTTCTAGTTTGCAAATAAGAACTATATCTAATTAGCAATTCATCCAAGATTTAAATGCTAATTTTTGTGTTAATAGAAACCCAGGTTTCAGATGGGTAATCTATTCAGTTCATAGTTAAAACTATATTCCAAAATGGTTTCCATGTATCCATCATGACACAATAGTAGCTATGTTTAGCAACAAAAAATATTTTTTTTAATGTGGCATGTTCACAAAATTGAAAACGTTGTTGAAAATCATGGTGTTCGTATTTTGTGGGATTCTCACAAAGGTAATGATTGCCATCTAGTATATAAATAACATCAGATATAACAATAATTGAAAAAGACTGCAGAATCAAGAGAAAAAATTGGGGGAAAATTACAAAATAATAGAAATCTAATTATTGAAATTACAGAATTATGAAAATATCCTTGCAATATTCCAATTATTGAGGTATTAAGCAGAATAACAGGTTTATACTGTTTTTAAAAGAACTAAATATTTTGTCTGGATTTCCAAAATCTACCTTGTTGGGCACATTTCATATCTGATCATCTTAACTGAATAATTGCTAGTTTCTTGGCTGGAACTCAATTTTTCAAAGAACTCAAGTCAAAAGATGTGGTCAATTTTGTTTGCTTTTTATATTATATTTCATTGACAGAAGAAAACAAAAACAACTTTGTACATGATTCACTGGATCACAAATACAAGTAATAGATAGTGGATATAATCCTCACTGAGAGTCCTTCTCCATTTTAACATTCTCCAAATGAAATTGGTGACCACAGTATAAATCCAAGCAGGGCATCTTGAGGTGGAGGAGATGACTAGCTAAGGATTATTGGTCCAGTAGTCCCCATACCTATGAATATAGGGAAAGTCTGAATTACAATGTGAAAAAGGACACTGAAACATGATAAAATGTGATTACATTTCGTACAGATATTTGTGCATTATAACATTGCACATTTGGAAAACTCCATGTGTATTCTACCATCATTCAAATTTTGTCTCTTTATTTTTTACTGACTTCTCTGGAATAACTTATGTGATTTGCAGTAGAATTTTGTTTTTCTGTTAACTGAAAATCCTTTTGGCACGTAATCATAAAACAATAAGCCATGTGTTGTTAATAATAATCCCCTGTTACAAAGAAAACTTTTTTCAGCATAGCAAGTTGTTTAAGCATCATATGTCAAGAATGTGATCTGAAAGTCACTTGGGGGAGTGGGACGGGCAGGCAATGTCTTTCAGTGAATCTTATATATAAGCAGCTGTTCCCACAGATCATTTACTAAATGTTCCCCAGCATTAGTCAAGGGACACTGAAAAATATGCATTGGGCTTCAAAAACAAAACGTTAAGTAGGGACGGAAATATCCTACAACTCACAATATTCAGAAAATACAGCAGATTTTCAACAAAATGATCTCATGTCAGAAGACCCCTATCAAAAAAAATTAATTCCAAACTATAAGAGTTTACAAACAGAAACAAAGAAGAAAAGATAATTCAGGAATAGATAAGTTAGATAGATGATAGATAGATAGATAGATAGATAGATAGATAGATAGATAGATAGATAGAATGAATTCTTTATTGGCCAAATGTGATTGGACACACAAGGAATTTGTCTTGGTGCAAATGCTTTCAGTGTACATAAAAGAAAAGATACATTCATCAAGAATCAAGAATCATCAGGAACAACACTTAATAATAGTCAAAGGGTACAATAAGCAATCAAATCATACTAGGAAACAGTACATATAAATCATAAGGATACAAGCAACAAAGTTACAGTCATACAGTCACAAATGGGAGGGGATGGGCAATAAGGAGTGATGAGAAGATTAATAGTAATAGACTTTGTAAATAGTTGGACAGTGTTGAGGGATTTATTTGTTTAGCAGAGTGATGGCGTTCGGGAAAAAACTGTCCTTGTGTCTAATTGTTCTGGTGTGCAGTACTCTATAGCATCATTTTGAGGGTAGGAGTTGAAACAGTTTGTGTCCAGGATGTGAGGCATCTGTAAATATTTTCACAGCCCCCTTTTTGGCTTGTGCAATATACAAGTCCTCAATGGAAGGCAGGTTGGTTGTTTTTTCTGCAGTCCTAACTACTCTCTGGAGTCTGTGTCTGTCTTGCTGGGTTGCAGAACCAAACCAGACAGTTATAGAGGTGCAGATGACAGACTCAATAATTCCTCTGTAGAATTGAGGAAACACACTTTGTAAGTCATTTGCAAGAAATGTTTTGTTGATTTTTTTAAAAAAAATTGAAATAGAGCAAAAAAGCCTCAGTTTGCTTTTAGTGGGAGACGTAATATAATTCCCTAAAATTATTTTTTTCCTATGAGCTTGGCTGTAGCATATTTATTAGCCATGTGTAGTACTTCCAATTCAGTTCTGAAACGTGCTCCAGAGCACACAGAGACATGAACACACTTGCCTGCAATTCTTTCAAGCAGATGCATATTTTCCCAAAGGAATCCTGAAAAAAGACATACTTCTTGAAAGAGTTGCAGGCAAGTGTCATCTTTGCACCTCTGCATATTCCTTTTTGGAATGAAGAACAAAGCATTCCACAGATCTGATAACCGTTTGCTTTTTTATCTGTGCATCTAAAGACTTTTCTTTTAATTTCAGACAATACATATTGCAGACAATTCAAAATAACACCTGATTTTCTTTTATAAAAAAATTAAGGGAGGGTGAAGCTATTGTGTGTTTCTCCTTCCAGCTGTCCTATAAAGACTTGTAAATAACAGAACAACAAAGTTGGAAGGAACCTTGGAAGCCTTTAAGTTCAACCCCTGCTCACACAGAAGACGCTATACCATTTCAGAAAAATAATAAACCTCATCTCTCTTGTGATGAAGAGGATGGGGACAAGGTTTAAGATGAAGATTATTTGATCAAAAGAAGGGGAGAAGGTATGGTTGTGTGTTTTCTCTCTTTTTTCTCATATTTCAGAATAACAGAACAGTTTCTGAAACGGTCATAGCCTCTGATAATGTTGAACTGTTCATATTTGCGGTCTCTTCCAATCTCTTCCAATATTTTCTCTTAAGATAGTCTCTAAAAGTGGGGGCCAGGCCTTTAATAGCAGGAACTTTCCTTTCCTTTTCCCAGTTCATTTATTATCCTGGCTGATGATACCATCTAGGGAACTCAAAAACTTGTACGTTTTATTGGGCACTTTAAGTAGGCTAATTAAGGTAATATCTAAGTACTGGATTCAAAAACAAAATTAGTGAAGTTGCACATTGGGGCCACTGACATTTTGCCAAGTCTCTCCCTCAACATAAGTGTAGTGATAATTATTACAATCCAAAGCATCAGGATGCTCTATGTCCCTTCAAGAAAATATTTCAAGAAAAAAAATTCTTCCTGCAGTTCTTTTCTCATTTAGAGAAGCAGTTCAATCCAAGCAGGTTGAAATAAATAAAATCCATATAAAGGACCAACTAAATCCTAACACTTAGCCAGAAAGGATGTAGCTGCCTATAGGCAAAAAAAAATCGTTTTCTTTCTCCTCCAGCCAAATTCACCCTTGAAATGTTCAATTTTTGCTGGTTTTTCCAGAGGAGCAGTTGTTTATTTCTATCCCTGCTGCCTCCTACTCAGCTTTCACCATTATGGATGAAACATAGAGTGGCGTTATAATCACAGCTATATGGGAAAAAAAATCTGTGCATATTTATTTAGGAATGAAGTCATCTAATTCTGCACTACTAATTTTCAAAAAAGCCTATGTAGTATTGCTGTTTTCAGCTTCAGAGAACATACAACAGCTTCGTCAACTAAGTACTCTCTAGATGGGTTCAGTTGTGGAGCCTAGGGCAGTATATAAGTCTAATTGCTATTGCTATGTTTTGATGTATTTTGAATATTGGCAATAGCAATAAGCAATAGTATTTACACTTACATACTGCCCTATAGTGCTTTACAGCACTCTCTGGGTGGTTTACAATATATAAGCATTATTTGCATATTGCCCACAACAATCTTTGTCTTCATTTTACTGACCTTGGAAGGATGGAAGGCTGAGTCAACTTTAAGCCCTGTCAGGATTGAATTCCAGACTGCGGACAGAGGTTTTGCTTGCAATACTGCACTTCAATAACTTCACCACTTCATTGTACATTTCGTTGCTATAATCAGAGTCTCTGGGGTTGGTGGTATATTCAATTGTAAGTAAATAAACAAATAGAGATACTGTATAATTATATATGCAAACATAGAAAATAAATAAAAGATATATAGCAAATTATAGCACTGGGCTCACTAAGCAGTTGATAAGCAAAGAAAAAGAAAACATGGGACCACTATACATGTTTCCTTACCCTCTTAAGTAAAATGATTCTTCTTACTTTTATGAGAAGTTCATCCTGAAAGCACAAAGCAGTTGTATTAGGTTAGCAAGATTGAGTTGTTTAAAATTGTAGGGATGTCTGCCAAAATAATAATAATAGGAAGTTGTATGGAAAGAAATGTGCTGACAGCAGTAATGTTTTGATAATAATTCATGTGTTGTAGATGATGCTCTGGAAAGCAGCCCAGCTGGCTAATGCAGATTGGTGATGCTCTTTTGCTGATGGCTGTACAATTGATTGACATTTCTGCTCCATCATGAAATAAGCTTGCAAATTAAATGGAAAGAAATAAAAAGGAAGGAGAGCTAAAATGAGACTTGGAGTCTGAGTATTTTATACTACATAAAGTTTGGACAGCTGAATTTTTCTCATAAGAAACAAGTTTGATTTTTCAGCTCAGATTGTTTTCAGCTGGGGTCCCACCATTCACCAAATATATGTATTTATCTTCTGCCTGTTCTGCTCCATCTCTTCTCCCCCCCCTCAGTATTTCTCTTTTAGATACCACAGTCATTGTATAAATGTGGAACTTGGACTTCACCAATGCCTATGTCATTCTGATTTTTTTAGGCACTATGCTTAATAATAATGAAATGAAACAATAACATTTCATTTGGGAATTGTTAAGTTTGCATGAAGAGACAGACGCGGAGTGCTTCAAGCTCTTTGTTTATTAGTGACTACAGCTCAGAACGAACCCACTTTGGCTGGGCTGTGGCTGCTACTTATAGCCAGCAGCCACAGTTGCCAGCCAATCAGAGTGCAGGGTTTTCCCACTTTTAAACCAATCATTTCTTACATTTTACAAGAACAGTTCAAACTAAACCAATGACTTTAAACCTACATACATAACACACCTCCCCACTAGGTTCAGTCCATACTCAAACCCCAGCCTATCTAATGTATTCTTTTAAATAGGTGGGGCTCTTATGTACGTTGAGACCTACGTGGTTCAGATGTTTTAAGGTTCTCACCTTGTGAGGGAGGAAATGTGTCTGCTGACATTTCCTTACTAGGACTTTTAGTAATGGTAGAACCTGTTTGGTTACTACAACCTGGTCTCTCCTCCCAATCCATCTCCAACCCAATGTCAGCATCTAAATCAGGTAATGATGTGCAATCTTCCATTTGTGAAAATGGTTGTTGGTATTGTGACAGGTTTTGGGATGGTTCCTGTCGTGTTAGCTCGTTACACATGGGGTTGGTTCTTGCTTGTTCATTACACTCATGATCCTCCCTTCCCCTAGAAGAGGTATTAGGTATGGGAACTAGAGAGGAACAATTGCGATGTTCCTGAGGTAATCTGGATCTAAGCTGATCAATGTGCCTGCTCCAGAGGACACCATCCTCTGTTTGTACCCTGTAAGATCGAGGGCCTGTGATTTGGGTTATCTCAGCAGGAATCCATAAAGGTTCACCCATAAGGTTCTTAGCATAAACAGAATCACCCACAGTGAATGTGCGAACTTTGCTAGTGGAATCTAGTGGTGCGTTGTGCGTGTGGGATGAAGGCGGTCAAGGGGAGACCTGAGTTTCCTACCCATCAACAACTCTGCTGGGGATAAGTTAGTTGATGGGTTAGGACTGATATGCTGGACACTGAGAAGTTTTTCAACTCTCTCAGTGATATCCCCTGGACCCAATTGCTGAAGTTTTTCCTTGGTAAATCGTACCATACGTTTAGCCCAGCCGTTAGCCAAAGGATGCCCAGGGGCTGTCAGGGCATGTCTGATACCCTGCTGTGCTAGATATGATTCAAAAAGGTTGGATGTAAATTGAGGACCATTGTCAGAAACGAGGACATCAGGTAACCCATGAGTTACAAAAAGCTTTTTAAGCTGTTTGATGACAGCATCAGTTGTGGTGGATGCCATAGGGATGACCTCTAGCCATTTGGAATATGCATCTACTATAATAAGGAAAGTGTGCCCTCTGGTAGGGCCAGCAAAATCAATGTGAATCCTGGACCATGGGCCCCTAGGACATTCCCATTCCTGTGGGGGGGGCGAGTGGTGGTGGAGGCCTGACTACCTGACAGTTGGGACAAGATGCAACCCAGTTTTCAACCATTTTGTCAATAGCTGGCCACCATACATAACTCCTGGCCAATCCCTTCATTCTGACAATACCTGGATGACCCTCATGTAACATTTCCAAAACCTCTTTTGCAGTTTTGCAGGAATAACCACCCTGTTACCCCACAAAATACATCCTCTTAATACAGATAATTCAGTTTGCCTGGATTTAAAAGGTTGGGCAAGTTGAGGTAGATCTTGAAGAGGCCAACCTTTCTTAATCCAGCCTATAACAGGAGCCAATAAAGTGTCTTTGGCAGTCTCTCTGGCAATTTCAGCAGCGTACTGGAAGCTTGGCAACAGTTTCTAGGAAAAAGGTGTAAGTCTCAGGAGCAAAGTCCTCAGTGTGAGAAGGAAGTGGGCAGCAACTCAAAGCATCTGCATGCCCAATGTCTTTGCCAGGCCTGTGGATGAGTTTGTATGAATAAGCAGCAAGAAATTCAGTCCACCTCAGCATTCTTGGTGACAGGATAGTGGGCGTAGGTTTGTCTCCTGCCACAATGCCTAACAGAGGTTTGTGATCTGTGACAATGGTAAATGTTCTCCCATATAAATACTCATGGAATTTCTTGACAGCTGCAACAATTGCCAAGGCTTCCTTGTCCAGTTGGCTGTAGTTCCTCTCTGCTTTAGTCAAGGTGTGAGAGTAAAATGCACTTCCCACTGGGAAGCCTGTGGCTCAACCCCTCCCCACACTCCAAAGGGGATGCATCACAAGTCAGTACAACAGGCAAATTCTCAGAGAACTGTATCAGTACAGCATCAGACATGATTAATCTTTTAATATTGTTAAATGCAGATTGTTCTTTTCTTCCCAGACCCACAGACTTTTTGTCTAATAATCTGTGCAGTGGTTCTGCAATGGTTGCCTTCTGAGGTAGGAACATGTGATAAAGTTAATGAGTCCAAGGAAGGCTTGCAAATCTGTTTTACATTTTGGTCTAGTGGCTTTTTGATTGCCTGAACCTTGGCATCTGTGGGGTGGATACCATGCTTGTCAATCATATAGCCCAAGAACTCAACCTTGTCAGTTCTAAGAGTGCATTTTTCTTCCTTGACTTTTAACCCCACTTTTTTGAATCTGGGGACTTCTCTGAGTCTCTCTTGTAACTGAGTGTCATTTTCAGCAGAGATTAACAAATCATCAAAGTAAGGTACTACCCTGGCAGTCCTTGGAGCATCCTTTCCATAAGGCTTTGGAAGATGCCTGGTGCCACACTTACTCCAAACTGTAACCTTTTACATTTGAAAGCACCTCTATGAGTCACAATGGTTTGGGCCTCTGCAGTGGCATCATCAACTGTTAATTGTTGATATGCCTGGGCCAGATCCAATTTGGCAAAGACTGTACCCTGCCAAGTGAATGTAGTAAATGATGCACCACTGGAACTGGATATGCGCTCTGTTGAAGCACATGGTTCAATGTCCCCTTATAGTCTCCACAGATTCTCACTGACCCATCAGTCTTGACTGGTGTGACTATGGGTGTCTCCCACCTGGAGTGGTCAGTGGGCTCTAAAACTCCTTGAGCTATTAGTTTATCTAACTTGTGCATCAATTTTTTCCTTTAAGGCAAATGGGACCCTTCTGGGCTTTAAGCGAATTGGTGGCACCTTGGGATCTAAATTGAAAGTGATAGGGTCCCCATATACTTGCCCAATCCGTCACTGAAGACCTCTGGAAACTCAGACTTCAAGGCCTCCTCCCATTCAGTGTTGCTCACGTGATTGATGCCAGTCACCTCGATGCCTAGTGGATTGAACCACTCAAGTCCCAGCAAGCTTGGGGATCCTTGTCCACGATGGTCAGGGCAAGCGTTTGGTGTGGCCTTTGAACTTCACGTTGAATTCTCTTGTTCCAACTACTGGAATCTTGTTCCCTTGGTAGTCTTTAAGAGTCAGTGCTTGCTTCTTGAAATGCTTCTTCTGAATGTTTGGGAGTAGTCTGTGAATAGTGTCCCATGACACCATAGATAAATATGAGCCTGAGTCCACTTCCATTTGGCAAGGCCTTCCTTCAATTAGTACCTTGACATGCACTTTTCTGTTATTGATAGAAGAAGAATGACCAATAGTTACTGTCTGATGAGTTTCATTCTTCCCCTTTGCTTCTGTGCTGTGCCCCATTTTCTCACTGAGGTTGTTGGGCTTGAATTCTTTGTCAGGAAACTTCCTTCTGTTGGGTGGAGTTCTGGATGATTTGCAGACTCTTGCTAGGTGTCCTCTTTTTCACAATGGAGGCAGATGGTATCTGGGAACTTGCATTCAGTGTGTGGGTGGCTTCCCCCACAACCTCTGCGGTAGAAATCTTGCCTCTTTCTTCCCAGGTCTTTCTTTTCCGCTCATTCTGAGTCTATAAATTCCTTCCTCCACCTCACTACAGTCTGACTCAGAATCTATTTGCTCACAATGAGTTGTTGTGGAATTTTCCACATCAAGATGGCTTGTGGCCTTGTTAATTTTCTTCATGGCTGCTGCTGAGGACTTGGTAGCTTCTGCTGAAGAGGCCTCTTCTATTGCTTCCTTCAGCGTGATCTTAGATCTTAGTAATAACTTGCTCTGAAGCACCTTGTCTTTAAGGCCCAGAACAAATCGATCACGCATGGCCTCTTCTAAATTGTTAAATTCACATGCACCCCCAATGTTCTGATCACGCTTGGAGGCCTGGGAACTTGTTCATGTGTGGGTGGCACATTGTTAAGATCTATAAATTCCTTCTCACCCCTGCTGACTCACTATTTCTCACAATGAGTCCACATCAAGATGGCTAAACTGCTGCCAGCAAAGTCTTCTATTGTTTAGCATCTTAGATCGTAATAACTTGCTCCCCTTGTCTTTAAGGCCCAGAACAAATCGATCACGCATGGCCTCTTCTAAATTGTTAAATTCACATGCACCCACAATGTCTCTTAAACTTGCCACAAAGTCGTTTACATTTTGCTTCCTTAGTCGATGGTAAAACTGTGTCTCTTAATGAGGCATGATACTTGTGGGGTGTAATGGGCTCTTAACAACTTTGTTGTGCATGTGTGATAGGTACTGACTGGGCAGGGAGCAGAGAAGTGGGCAGAGAGGGACGGGGCCAGCCAGAGGCCCGATTTTCCAGTTCTCTGAACTATCAGGAACCGTAACAACCAGATCTATAGAACCGGTCCGAACCCTTAGAATCTCAGCCCTGCATTCTGCTTGCATAAAATACTGCTTTCTGGGCAACAAAGAGGCTTTAAAACATTGACAGTATATCACTACTTGATCAATGATGGCATTAACAATAATGCCTTACTTTAAACTTAAGATATCAGTAAGCTGTAACTATTTTAGTTTAGCTTGTGTCCTTTAATAATTTAATAAAGCTGTATTAAGTAAAATATAATAGGAAGTCACATACATGTTGTAACTAATAGGATCAATTTCAAAGTAAAGATTGAAATAACATTTTAGCTGAATCTATGCCACATTCTATGGTAGGTCTCAGTGGGTCAGGCAAGTTGTGAGAATTCAGCAACCAAGCAGACCATTATATTAATCCATAATATGGATAATATGGGACTTGCATGCTAAATAAATGCAAAAATTGTATTTGGTCAATTCATCCTTACAGTTGAATATGCTTTATGAATTTAGCAACTGAATTTGATAAAGCAACAGTAGTTTCTCAACTTGGATGCATCAAATAACCACATCTGCATTGATTTAGGCTAGATCTTGCAAACCACAAAATAACTGCACAAATCCATAAATTGGTGCCAGCTAATCAATTGCAGGAAGATTGTAAAGTACAACAAGTATTAAATTACAGTTTGTAGCATGGTTGCACAGAATTTTGTGCAGTGCAGTACCTTCTTGCAGACACTGTTCCCAAATGTTCACTATAGTGATAAATCCTGAACATGGATTATGAGAATTTCCTATATACACTATAGTTATTTATCCAAACCTGGAAACCAGAGTTATTGTATACTGTCCTGTGAGTTCTGTTTTGTATATTGTTAGTTGCCCATCCATGGGTGAGCCCAGAGGGTGGAGTCCCTCTGGTTGAGTTATGCCCCCCAGGTTTTTGGGTGTTGCACCGGTCACAAGCCCAGGGGAGGGGTGGGGGTGGCTGTCATTATTCGGGAAGCCCTGATTCCAAGGGAGGTCCCTGTTCCGGAGATAGGCGGGTGTGAGGCCCTCCACCTGAGGAACGGGCCGGGGAGTCGGGTGGGCTTGCTGCTTACATACCTTTCCCCCAGCTATGTAGCATCTGCCCTGCCTGGGCTTCTCGATGCCGTCTCGGGGGTGGCGTTGGAGTTCCCTGAACTTATTGTTCTGGGTGACTTCAACTTGCCTTCCTTTGGGGCATCGTTGGGTTTGGCCCAGGAATTCATGGCCTCCATGGCGGCCATGGGCCTGACTCAGGTGAACGATGGCATGACTCACGAGGGGGGCAACACACTCGACCTGGTTTTTTATCTCGGAGCAGTGGCGCAATGGTCTGGGGGATGGTGATTTTTCTGTCCATCCCGTCCCATGGTCAGATCATTATCTCCTATGGCTGGCTTTCCATCAAGCTACCCCACACTGCTGGGATGCATCCAGATGGTTCTGCCCCAGGCATCTAATGGACCCAGAAAGGTTCCAGGTAGAACTGGGGTTTTTCCCTACATCCTTGGCCCACAGCTCTGCCGAGGCCCTGACGGCAGCCTGGCAACAGGTGGCGGCGGGGGCCCTCGACAGAGTTGTCCCCATGCAGCCACTTACCCGGCACAGATCCCAGGTGGCTCCCTAGTACACCAGGGAGCTCCAGAGCTGAAGCGTCGGAGAAGGGCCTTAGAGAGCAGATGGAGGTTGACCCGCTCCGGTTCTGACTGAGCCCAGCTAAGAGCCCATATTAGGACTTACCTGGTAGCTGTGAGAGCGGCGAGGAGGGCTTACTTCTCTGCTCTCATAGCATCCACAGGTAACTGCCCAGCCGCTCTGTTTGGGGTCACCCGCTCCCTATTACATCCGGGGGCAGTGGTGGATCCCTTGCAGGGCAGAGCTGAGGAATTTGGACAATACCTGAAGGATAAGATCGCTCGGATCCGGGAAGGGCTGAACTCTAGTGTGCAGGGGCCTGACCCTGGGGGTGCAAGTGGTCTGGCCAATGTAATCTGGACTGAGTTAGATCCTGTTTCTGAGGATGAAGTGGACAGGATTATGTGACGACTGAGTTCCACCACAGGTTTGTTGGACCCGTGCCCTTCTTGGCTGGTTTATGCCTCCAGGGAGGTCACGAGCAGCTGGCTTCGGGCAGTGGTCAATGCTTCATTAAGGGAGGGTGCCTTCCCTGCCACCCTGAAAGAGGCGGTGGTGCAGCCCCTCCTGAAGAAGCCTGCCCTAGACCCAGCCGAATTGAACAACTTCTGTCCAGTCTCCAACCTTTGCTTTTTAGCAAAGGTTGTTGAGAGTGTGGTGGCTCAGCAGTTTCCGCTTTTCCTGGAGACAGCAGACTACCTAGATCCATACCAATCGGGCTTCTGGCCCGGGTGTAGCATGGAGACGGCATTGGTTGCACTGGTGGATGATCTCCTGAGGGCTTGGGACAGGGTTTTCCTCTGTCCTGGTCCTGTTAGACCTCTCAGCAGCTTTCAATACCATCGACCATGGTATCCTGTTGCGGCGTCTCGGGGGTTGGGAGTGGGAGGCACTGTATTGCAGTGGTTCTCCTCCTTCCTCTTGGGATGCTCGCAATTGGTGTTGGCAGGGGGGCAGAGGTGAGCTGAGGCTCTCACTTGTGGGGTCCCTCAGGGTCGGTCTCTCACCCCTCCTGTTCAACATCTATATGAAGCCGCTGGGCGAAATCATCCGTGGCTTTGGGGTGAAGTATCATCAGTACACTGATGATATGCAGTTGTACATCTCCACCCCAGGTCACATCAGTGATGTCCTCTCCATGGTATCCCGTTGTCTGGATGCGGTACGGATCTGGATGGACAGGAACATGCTTCGGCTCAATCTGGCCAAGACAGAGTGGCTGTGCATACCGACATCTCGGCCCAGTCAGGAGATTCCATCTTTGGTCATGGGGGGAGAGGTGTTGCTCCCCGTGGACAGGGCATGGAACTTGGGGGTCCTCCTGGACTCCGGCTCAGGATGGAGGAGCAGGTGGGAGCCGTGGCCAGGGGGGCATTTGCCCAGGTTCGGCTGGTTTGCCAGCTGTGCCCATATCTGGACCGAGATGCCCTGCGCACTGTCACTTAGGCACTTGTTACCTCCCGGCTCAACTACTGCAATGCTCTCTATTTAGGACTGCCCTTGCATACCATCCGGAGGCTTCAGCTGGTGCAGAATGTGGCTGTGCGGGTTGTGATGGGAGATTCCCGGTACTCCCATGTTACACCCCTCCTGCGTGAGCTGCATTGGCTACCGGTTGCCCTCTGGATGAGATTCAAGGTCCTAGTATTAACATTCAAAGTCCTATGAGACATGGGTCTGGGTTATTTACGGGAGCGTCTACTGCCGGTATCGAATACCAACCGCCCTGTACGAACGCACAGGCAGGGACTTCTCGGGGTGCTGTCTGTGACTCAGTGTCGGTTGGCGGTATCCCGGGGAAGGGCCTACTCTGTAGCGGCTCCCGCTCTCTGGAACCAACTACCTCTGGGGCTCTGCCTGGCCCCTGACCTCCGCACCTTCCGTTGCGACCTAAAAACCTGGTTGTTTGAACAGGCTGGGCTGTGCTGACTCCTTGGGGAATGGGTGTTTTATTTATTACGGGTTTTTTAGTTTCATTTGGCTTGTTTATTTATTTATTTATTTATTTGACTTGTATGCCACCCCTCTCCCGAACGGACTCGGGGCGGCTCACAATTAAAACCAACACAATAAATAATTACCTAAAATAGAATTAAACCCAACAAGCCAAATTACTAAAACAAATTATAAAAGAAACTCCCCCCCTCAAGAGGAGTCAGCACAGTGCAGCCTGCTCAAATAGCCAAGTTTTCAGGTCATGGCGGAAGGTGCGGAGGTCAGGGGCCAGGCGGAGTCCCAGAGGTAGTTGATTCCATAGGGTGGGAGCTGCCACAGAGTAGGCCCTCCCCCACGTCACCGCCAAGCGACATTGAGTCGCAGACGGCACGCCGAGGAGTCCCTGCCTGTGCGCTCATACAGGGTGGTTGGTATTCAATGCCGGCAGTAGACATCCCCATAGATAGCCCGGACCTATGTCTCGTAGGACTTTGAATGTCAATACCAAAAACCTTGAATCTCATTCGGAGGGCAACCAGCAACCAATGCAGGCCACGCAGGAGGGGCGTAACATGGGAGAACCAGGAAGCTCCCATCACAACCCGCGCGACAGCATTTTGCACCAGCTGAAGCCTCCGGATGGTATGCAAGGACAGTCCTAGATAGAGAGCTTTGCAGTAGTCGAGTCGTGAGGTGACAAGTGCCTGAGTGACCGTGCGCAGGGCATCTCGGTCCAGATATGGGCGTAACTGGTGAACCAGCCAGACCTGGGCAAAGGCCCCCCTGGCCACGGCTCCCACCTGCTCCTCCAACCTGAGCCATGAGTCCAGGAGGACTCCCAGATTCCTTGCCCTGTCCACGGGGGGCAATACCTCTCCCCCCATGACCAAAGATGAAATCTCCTGACTGGGTCGAGATGTCTGCATGCACAGCCACTCTGACTTAGCCAGATTGAGCCGAAGCATGTTACTGTCCATCCAGATCTGTACCGCATCCAAACAGCGGGACATCACGGAGAGGGCATCACTGATGTGACCTTGTTGCAATTTAATTCCATTTTAGCTAATTTAATTTATTGTATTTTTTTATCTGTGTGCCGCCCAGAGTCCTTTTGGAGAGGGGGCGGCATACAAGTTGAATTAATAAATAAATAAATAAATAAATAAAAATAAATAAATGTGCCATTATAGTGCCAAATCACAATGAAAACAATGCTTCTTCATTGTCAAACAAAAATGATGTATTTATTTATTTATTTATTTATTTCATTAGTCAATTGCTTACAAGATAATAGGTGTAAGTATAAACATGGTTATAAATACATGGATACATATAAAAAATAAAAGAAATAATAGGACAGGGACAGTAGGCACTTTGGTGCACTTATGCACCCTACAGACCTCGTAGGAAAGGGGTGAGGTCAAAAGTAGACAGTCTAAGGTTAAAGTTTTTGGGGCTTAGGGAAGAAACTACAGAGTCAGGTAGAGTATTCCAGACATTGAGCACTCTGTTGCTGAAGTTGTATTTCCTGCAATCAAGTTTGGTGTGGTTTACCTTGAGTTTGTATCTATTGTGTGCTCTTGTATTGTTATGGTTGAAGCTGAAGTATTCATTGACAGGTAGGACATTGCAATGTATGATTTTATATACTATACTTAGATCGGACCTAAGACAGCATAGTTCTAGGTTTTCTAGGTCTAGAACCTCAAGTCTGGTGGCATAAGGTATTCTGCTACGAGTAGAGGAGTGGAGAACTCTGAATTCCTGACAAATTGTTCTTTAAGGAACTCAGTCTAAACATCTTTTTCTTAAAACAGTTTACAGTTAAAATGCTTTGATCATAGAACAGGAATAATTTTTAGTTTCACCTTAGTCCTGAAAGCCGACTAGGTGACTTTGGGCCAGTCATTCTCATAGTCCAACTCACCCAGTGGTGGGATTCAGCCAGTTCACACCACTTCGGGAGAACCGGTTGTCAACTTTCTGAGCAGTTTGGTGAACTGATTGTTGGAAGAACTCATTAGGGCAGAGAACTGGTTGCTAAATTATTTGAATCCCACCACTGAACTCACCTCACAGGTTTGTTGCTATAAGGAAAATAGTATTATGTGCATTATGTGCATTTTTAGCTATTTATAAAGGTAATAAAGGCAGGATAAAAAAAACCTAATAAACACTGGTAAATAAAAAATAATAACAAATAAATAATAACATTTTGGCTATAACTCTAGCTTTGTAAATAGAAGGTTGCTTTTTCAAAATCTAGAAGAAATTATTTCCTTTATTTCCTTTTTTGTTTTTACTTTTCTTTAGATTAGAACCTCTTACTTTTTCCACTTGATGTGACTAAAAAATAGTAAAATAGTATACTGCAGGCAAGGGAAGAGACAGAGAGAGGGAGGGAGCGAGAGAAACAGAAAGAGAAAGAGAAAGAGAGAGAGAGAGATTTTTCTTTATGTTTGCAAATAACCTAATCATGGAACACACTGGTTTAGAAAATCCTGAATTCATATTTGAATTTGATCATAACAAATTATCTGTAAAATTGTATAAGAGCAGAAACAACTATTTTAAGATTGAAAATTCTGAATTTAAAAAAATTCCCCAAAGTATGCTGTTAATACTGCCGAAAACTTTTTTTTTACAGAAATATTTTTCATTCTATCAGTTTGTATGCCCACATAACCATGTATGAACAAAGAGATTGGGTGTTTTTTTTAGTGTTTTTTAAAAAAGGAGAGAATGTAATAACATTCCATGATCAAGGGAGTAGAGATATACATAATATTCTGGGTTGCCTTTGAAGCTAAAGAAAAATAATGATAGCTAGTCATAAATAAGGATTACTCTAGTCTTGTGTTGCTTATACTAGCTGGAAGTTAATTGATGGTCTAAATTCAAAGTGCTTGCTTTGACCTATTAAGGTTTTCATAACGTGAAACCTTGATATCTAATAAATAAACATCATCTCACACAGGTTTATGTATAGGCCCTAAGCAGCCTTCTCTAATCTGGGTGCCCTCCAGATGTATGAATTTATCTTTCAGAATTCCCAGCCAATTTCACCATTGATGAGAATTCTGGGAGTTGGTTCACATATCTGAATTATCTAGGTTCAGGAAGTATCCCCAAATATCATCTTTAGTGTGCTTCTCTCATTCTGAAAACCCAACAGGAATATGTAGATGCTTAACAATTAAGCTATTCCTGTTCTATGATCAAAGCATTTTAATTGTAAACTGTTTTAAGAAAAAGATGTTTAGACTGAATTCCTTAAAGAACAATTTGTCAGGAATTCAGAGTTCTCCACTCCTCTACTCATAGCAGAATACCTTATGCCACCAGACTTGAGGTTCTAGACCTAGAAAACCTAGAACTATGCTGTCTTAGGTCCGATCTAAGTATAGTATATAAAATCATACATTGCAATGTCCTACCTGTCAATGAATACTTCAGCTTCAACCATAACAATACAAGAGCACACAATAGATACAAACTCAAGGTAAACCGCACCAAACTTGATTGCAGGAAATACAACTTCAGCAACAGAGTGCTCAATGTCTGGAATACTCTACCTGACTCTGTAGTTTCTTCCCTAAGCCCCAAAAACTTTAACCTTAGACTGTCTACTTTTGACCTCACCCCTTTCCTAAGAGGTCTGTAGGAGGTGTGCATAAGCGCACCAACGTGCCTAGCATACCTGTCCTATTGTTTCTTTTTTCCCCTTATTCGTATCCATTTAATGTATTCATAACCATGTTTATACTTATACCTGTTATCTAATAATCGCTTCACAAAATAAAATAAAACAATTAAGCTATTCCTGCTCTATGATCAAAGCATCTTAATTGTAAACTGTTTTAAGAAAAAGATGTTTAGACTGAGTTCTTTAAAGAACAATTTGTCAGGAATTCAGCCTGATTCTCTCATTGTACAGTTCATCTACTAATCTGTCATATCCCCATGTTGCAAGAAAGAAATGGCCAATCCTCTCCCCTACAAGATTACAGTGGGTGTTCCTGGACATATCTATATATTGTGTAAATATATATGTATATTGCAATAGTCGCAAATATCTGTAGATTGGGTATAGGATGAAGGCGAGGGTTTATTTTCCAAGCTTGAGGATTGGTTTCCGAATGTTTCATTACTAGGCTAGGCAACATCTTCAGCAAAGTTTAGGGGATGTCAGGTGTTTCTGTTTATAAGGGCTTTAGAATACACTGATCTACAACAAACCTATGAACACCTTAGAATCCAAATCAACTGCACAGACAACCAGAGACATCACTGACCCTCAACCAACCCAAGCACTACCCCCGCATCAGCAGTTCACTTCCCAATTACCCTGACCTGATATAATCTCCTTATCACAAAACCCATCACAAGACTCACTGATGATTCACAGCTGACCCATCACAAGACCCTCACTTGACATAGTGCCTGAAGCCCTTATAAACAGAAGAACACTAACATCCTCTAAACTCCACTGAAGATGTTACCTAGCCTGATAACGAAATGTTTGGAAACCAACCCACAAGCTCAGAGAATGAACCATCACCCTCATATTATGGAACAATGAAAATATTAACTTGGTGGTTGTCATCACTTGGTTCTCCTATCTACCCCATCTGTATGCTAATTAATATTTCACACATTTAAAAAGAGGCAGGGCTTTCAATCAATATCATGATTGCCATCTTGATGTTTTTGACCCCCCACAGATGCCCCATACAAATTTAAAGCATATGCACAGAACAATCAAATCAAATCAAAATCCAATTTCATTCTAATCAATTCTAGGCATCCTTTTTATCATGCTTAAAAACCCAACAGCTAGAAGTTTTGCTTTTTATGTAAAAGTCTACTAATTCGAAAGCTGGCAGAAGCCTTTTAAAATTACTTATTCTTTCCTTCTAGCTCCTTCTGGCTAGGTACCTTTCCCTAGATGGTTGAGGGTGCTTTTTAAAAATAAAATAAAAAGGGGGTGCAAGTGATTTGTGCATGCATTAGCCTTCTGCTAGCTAGAAAAATCTAGCTAACGCATCGAAGAAAAAATAATTTTAAGAGGCTTCTGCTAGCTTTTGAATCAGCAATCTCTAACATACTAGCAAGTCTCTTTATATTGTACTATTTTAAGACTAACAATAAATGCAATATATTAGAAGAACTTAGATGAGCATATTTGTTGCAATTTCCTTTGCAAAATAGCCAAAGTTCAGCTACTTTTAGCTTGTAAAGGGTAGTAAAGCATCTGGCCAAGAGACAAGAACTTTCAAGGAGATATAAGATGAAAACTGCAATAAGAAAACATGCCTGTAGATCAAATTTGCAATGGTAGGGAAATAAATTTAAAGCTGACATCTTCTGTTTCTACCCTCAAAACCTGGTTACTGACCAATTTTAGTGGTGAAACAATTAGGCAGTGCACATTAGCCTAGTGTCTACTAAATGACCTTTCCCATAATTCAGTTAAGACTATTCTATTTTCCCAAGAGCTTAAATTCTTAAAACTGTTTACATTGTAATTCATCCCACTCCTGGCTTTTAAAAAATACTTCTGTATTATTATTGCAATAATTGTATTATTATAGTTTATGTTATTCTAATAAATGTTTTATCTTTTCAGTATATAATGATTAATGAGTAACATGCAATAGAATATTCTTGACGTAACAGCAAATTATTCACTTTAAACAGACTTTTCTTTTCTTTTACAAATTCAGTACTGTGTATTAGATAGAAAGCTTTGGTGATCAGGTAGTACAAGCCATATAGCAAACAAATATGTCCAAAAACATTCCTACCATTTTAAAATGTTGCATTAAAACTTCTTCATGGCAATGACAGAAAGGCAAGAGGGAAAGCAAATAGATGAACAGGGAATGAATGAATAAATGAATAACTAGATTAATATACAAATGCATATAGTACATATAGGGTGCAACATGGTTTCTGCAGAGAATAGTAAGAAAAGTGATAGTTCTGGCTTCATTAAAAATGTTCAGGTTTATGTACTTTTACTGAAAAGTATTATTCCCCAACTGTCCTCTCCAAATTAACATTTTAGAAAATGCATTTGATCCAACTACAGCATCTTCATCAAGCTGAAACATTTCTAGAAAATGGCAAGATGGTTCTGCTAGATCAACTACTATTCTTGATTCTCTTTAGCATTAGTAATTTAATCTGGCATTCAATGAAAGCATCAAGAGACATTTGTAACAAAACCCACAGTTTCTTCTTGCCCATCTTTTCTTATTGTAATAATCTGCTTACTGAATTTCCTTCAATAGTCATTAACTAGAAAGGTCTCTATAATAAAAGATTGTGATGTGTTAGCACAATTTCCTTGATATCCAGAAAATGTATAATTGGATACACACTGTACATTTGTTTCTCCTTTTTACAAGAACTCAGCTGATATAACAATTTTGATTTTTAAGACATCTAACAATACTTCAATTACGTTTTGATGTGGTTTCTAAAATGATATTAATCACTTAGCAAAACTGAAATACAGTATTTTAAAAGCAAAGTGGTACAAATTTCATTTTTTTCAGCTGTGTTGAAACAGAGTGAAACAGAGTAATCAATATGATTTTACACACACACACACACACACACACACACACACATATATATATGATAGAATATTCCAAAATGTAACATTGGTTATAGCAATAGCAATTAGACATATATACTGCTTCACAGTGCTTTTACAGCCCTCTCTAAGCAGTTTACAGAGGTAGCATATGCCCCCAACAATCTGGGTCCTCATTTTAGCCACCTTGGAAGGATGGAGGGCTGAGTCAACCTTGAACTGGTGGGAACTGAATTGCCAAACTACTGGTAATCAACAGTCAGCAGAAGTAGCCTGCACTTTAATCACTGTGCCACCACGGCTCTTATATGTGACTGATAGCAATTATCTTTAATTTCATGTAATATTATCAATCTAAAATCTTTTGTATGCAATATTTCTGAATTAAATGGTATCCTATTGAAAGGATTAATAATTCAGGCTGTAATTATTTGAATGAAACCTTATAGCAGGTTGCTCTTTTTTTCTTTCAAACTGCAGTTTATGTTTTTGAAAATCTGTGAATAAGATTAGCTGTTTACCTTCATGATGTTATCCATTCAGTTGAGTCCAACTTTTGGTAATTCAATGGACCAGGTCTTTCCACATTTTCCAATCTCGCACTATTTCTGGTGTCCACTTTGATAATGTCCAGCCACTGTGTTCTTGGTAGTACTTAAATGCATTCAAGTAAGATAAATGTGCAATGATTTTGTTGTTGTCATTTTATACTATGTTATACTATGTATTTTATACTATGTACCATTATGATCAGGGGTGGGATCCGACTGGTGTAACTACTGGTTCGATGATTTTACATTTTGCATGCGCTGGCATGCTTTGCGTACACGCATGCATGTATATCATCATCAGCTAGCTGCCTGGACAGCTGAGCAGCACTGTATGCGGCTGTGCAGCGTTTGAAAAAGCACTTTTTTCCTGCTTTTTCAACCACAGCTGTGTGTGCAAAGTAGCTGCGGTTGAAAAAGCAGGAAATAAAGGTCAAGTAAGAGCCTGGGCAGGCGGGTGGGCCAAAACAGCAGCAGACATAGAACCGATTCTATGTATGCTTTCTGTCTGCTGCTCTTCAGAGCTACCAGTTCTACAGAGGTGGACAGAACCAGTAGAATCCCATCCCTGATTATGATTCTTTGAAAGATTTTTCTAAGACAAATACAAATGGTGAAACTTGCATTCAACAGAGAGGTTTTAGAATCACTGAATTTGGTGGCCCTCTTAATGCAATAGTAAAAGACTTGATGATTATTTTTTATACAATGCTAGTTAACAATGGATGATGGAAGTCTACAGCAAAAGAAAGGATCATAATTATTTTTTCATGATGCACTGCTTCAGTGATGCCTTTCCTTCAACAACATTATTGAAAAGAATGTTCTCTTCTCAAAAATATTTAAGACATTTCTGCATTTTTCAGCCTCATATTTCTTTATCTATAAAACTTAGATGCTGACTATTGTAAGATGAGACGTGACACTGAGGGGCTTACAATATAATAAGGTATATAGAAGAAAAAGCAATTTATAAATTTAAAAACAGATTAAGATTATAAACAAAGTTAAAAAAAAACCACAGGTTTAAATCAGAGAAGAGGTGGTGGCTTTTCTGTTATTTCATTAGCCAGCTCCAGCCAACTGTTTGTCCTTCAGGCCCCATGCCAATTGGCATAGCCAAGTTTTAAGGAATTTCCTGAAGGCCAGAAGGATGGGGGCAGACCTCACCTCCTTCAGCAAAATGTTCCAAAGATGCAGGTTGTAGGATCGTGGGTAAGAGAAGAAGCAGGAGGCTCCAATCGAGTAACTTCTTTATTTTGCTATTGCAGAACTGAACTCGGCAGCCGTGGCAGCTCCTTTTACAGCAGAGCTGCTTGTGGCTTGAACCAGTGATGGTCATTCAAATTCCTGCCACTGCAGACCAACCAACCAGAGGTGAGTATGCTAATACCCAACACAGGCCATGGCAGAAAACTCTTCTCCTGGGCCCCACCAGCTGTAATTCTGCTGTAGGACTCTTCTGCCACACAAATGGAGCAGGCAAGCCCATTGCAGCAAGATGGCTCCTCAGATATCCTGGGTCTACATCATCAAGTTTTTAAAGGTAATGACCAACATCTTGAATTAGACTCAGAAGCAAATCAGTAGCCAGTACAGCTTGTGTACTGTAGTATTACATGTGCCTCCAAAACTGAATGTGCTGCTGCATTCTGAATCAATTGTAGTTTATGAAAATTCTTCAAGGGTATCCCCACATAGAGTGTATTGCAAATAGGACATGATCAGGGTATGAGTGACTGGACTCAGAGCCTTACAATCCAGAAAATGATCCACTTGGTATACACCTTAACCATGATTGCCACCTCCTCTTTGAGGAGCAGTTGCAAATATAGGAGAACTCCCAATTGTACTCCAGGTTTATTTGAGGTGATCCCACCCATCCAAAACAAAGATAATAAACCTCCATATCCAGAGGTTCCACATATCCACAGCCACTCTGTCTTACCGGGCTCAGTTGAAACCCCTCCTGTCCAAAAAGGCAACCACAGCATCACTTGGATCATCATGGATGGAGATACGGTATAAATCTGAGTATCATCAGCATGTTGATGATATCTCATCCCATGGTGTTGGATGATCTCCTCCAGACGTTGCATGTAGATGGTATAAAACAGTAGAGTGAATATGGAACCTTGCTGTGCCCCACAAAGGTGTGGCTGTGGGCTGGACCTCTCACTCCCTATCAACATTTATATTAGCTGCTATAAATGTGTTTTATTCTGATACTCAAGCAATACTTAGTATTATTATTTATGAATTTAAAACAACAGTATTTCCAGTCTGGACTGTGGATGTAGACAATAGTGACTTTTTTATTTAGAAAATTATATGTCCCCCAAATTTACAGTGACTCCAGGCAGCTTACAGAAATAAAACCCCAGTACAAATCTAATAAACCCCTGGTGACAACAGTCAAACCAACCACTTAATGGACTTTATATTCCCCCCGAGATCACCAGGTCCATTGGAAATCTGGTTTTGTATTTTTTTACTCTATGAATTTCAAGGAAATATTTGTTTGCAACAACTTTTAGAGCTGAATTAAATTTCATATAGTTTATGTACAATATGAAGCTCTGTGGATATTTTTGTCCTCTGCCAAAGTCACAACAATATCATTAATGTTTTACTTCCACACTAGATGTATGTTATAGATTTTTGAGGATGTCTTTCCAATTTTTCTGCTGTACAGATTTAAATAAGAGTCATGTGAAAGTCTATCCCTATATGATTTCCTTATTATCCACAAATTGGGGATTACCTGTGTGGATTTAACAAAACCTTTTGCAATTACTTTTCAAACAGCAGCTGAAGTCCATGGTTTTCATTCATGTAAGCTCACTTGTATTTTATTGTTTTCAGGTTTTTAATAACTACTACAGTGCAAAGTATCCTAAAGTGATATACAGTTGAGCTTCAATGTTTAACTGAAATTCTGGCACCAGTCCAGCTGTCTAACATATCTTTCTTTGTTTCTCATTTTGAAAAAGGATTATCCCAAGATGCTGTAGGAAGGAGTAGTAGCAGGGTCAGTATATTGGACAGAAAGCTGAATGAAATGCCAATCTGAAAAAATATAGCAAAAAGTGACAGGAAAGCAAAATTCCTAACTCTGGCATTGTGAAGGTTTAGAATAACAGCAAAAAACCAACTCATTCCAGAAGATTCTCAGCTAGGTTTTGTAATCCTCTTTGATTTAGTGCATTAAGCTACCTAAGCTAATGGGGAGACAGAACAGATATTGATGAAGAAAGAAGGGGAGCCAAGATTGTTCCCATAGATGAGAAGAAGGGTACAGAGCAGCTTGTTTAGCAGCAAAATGAGCCAATCTATTTCTTATAATACCAGAATGTTCAGTAGCTTTATTATGGCAATTACAGATGGAATAGCTCAAACCAAAGCCTCATGTTTCAAAACTATTACTAGCAATAAAACCTCTGTTAGCTCATAGATGTTCACAATCATATAAATGCCAAAAGCATACAAAGAGTCTGAATAAATATTTTCAGAGGTTGAGTCAGTAATTTGAAGTACATGATAGAGGCCAAGTAGTTCAGCTATATGAGCAACATAGTGAGAAGCATATTACGAGCTTTCAGAACATTACAATTGATAGTAACAGGTTATATGGACACATGCATCATTCACAATAAAACTAGCACCATTAACATGCAACTTCCAATCAGTATTACGCACTGGAGTGTCTTAATTCAGTTTAGTCACCGCTAAAGTAAGAGTTAAACAATCTTAACTTTCTGAAGAGGCCACATGAGAAACTGGGGCTGTTGTGGAGACCCGAGCCAATAGGCTGAACTTAATTCTGCTGCTGGTATGGAGGGAATGTGGAGCTATGCCTCATCTTGCCTCAGCCCAGCTAATGCTGTTCTGCCACAGGTGCAGAAAAAAAACTTCTTTCTCTTGCCAGGAACACACTTGGCTTATTCTCCCATCCCTGCAGCATGCTTATTTTCATTTTATTTTTTAATTTCCAAGTGACCTCACAAAGGCTGGACAGGAACAGCCAAATGCTGGATATGGCTCAGGGGCCATAAAATGCTCAGGTCTGCTCTAGTAACTTACCAATTTCTCCCAAAAACTGAATAGAATGTAGGTCAAAAGTTCTTTTGACAGTCACATTATGAATTTGTAATACAAGTTCTTGTATGAGAGGTTGATAACAAATGACCACATTGTAATAGAAGTACCACTTATATGACAAATAGACTATGGGATGAGTATGGCTCCCATGCTCCTGTGCTAATATCCCAAGAGCTAATAGCCATCTTCAGCTCCATACAAAATAAAGGGTTTGTCATAATGTGTTATAATCCCTATAAAGATTAGAGCAAGGCAGCTGAATCTGGTATCCAATATCCTAATCTGCCCAATGAAAGAACAGATTTTGTTTTGCAGCAGTAGATGGAAAGTACAAATGACATGAATTCTTCTTGTTACTTCCCTTGTTTGGAAAGGAGATGCTCAATGAATTTTATTTTAAGATGATTCATCAATAATTTTGCAAATCCACCCAATATCTGGAATTCTCATGTACAGAGGGAAGAAAGAGTGAGCCGAATCATGAATAGAAAAATTACACATTTTCCCCAGGAGATCAGGCAAAACAACATTTTCATTAGGGAACACAGGTTTTTGTTTATTCACCACTGCACTTACTTCTCATGCATCATGCATCAGCCTGTATTTAGGAGAAATATTGGAGAGGTTAAATAAAATTGCATTAAATAGAAGTACAGCAATATTTTTTTAAAAAAATCTGTAAATGGTCACACCAGGGAAAAGAAAGCATTATAGGATAAATTATTGATCAGGCTTTCAATTAAAAAAATATGACAGTCCCAGGTTGAGCCAAATAAAATTGCATCATCGGGTAGTAAATATAGAATTAGAGACTTATCAAAGGTACCTGGGTGAACAATTTTCTCCATGTCATTTCAAAACTACTGAGATTCCTCCCCCCCCCCAAAAAAGTGACAAGGTCCACAAAATATCCCATTAATTATCAACCTTAAATTATTCTTCTTTTTAATTTCATTTTTATTATAAGATATATTTAATAGTATCATTGTAAAAAGGAAAAAATAAAAATAAACATTTACATTTGTCTTACATATTGCATAAAATTGAACAAGAATTTTCAAAAAATACATTCAGTTATTGTTATATATGAAATAATCTTAAATTGGAGTCATATCAATAATCAATTGGTCAAAGTAGCCATTATGGTAAGAATCATAAATCTGAATAAATATTTTTTCTTTCAAACCAGAAGGATTAATCCTTACTATAACAAACAGACAAGACCTAGTATTGTAAAACTTTGGATGAAGTATTTATTTATTTATTTGTTAAATATATACCCTGCCTATCTTCCCAGTAAAGTGATTCTGTATGATTATAGTACAAGTCCATATGAAGAATTATAATCTGTAAATATTTTAAGTTAAGGTTGACTCAGCCTTCCATCCTCTCGGGGTAGGTAAATTGAGGACCCAAGATTGTTGGGGGCAATAAGCTGACTTTGCAAAAATGCCGCTTAGTAATAAACAGGCATATACAATGGAATGAAGGCTATTGCTGAGTGCATTGGGTTTCACTCCAAAAATTGTAAGCCACCTTGAGTCTACGGAGAAGGGCGGCATATAAATATGAATTTTTAAAAAATTAAATTTTGTATCTGATTATTTTTTAAAGAAGAATTATTTTTGATATGCAATGTATACTCACAACTCTACCCTACTTAAGGGATTATTTTTGATTTCCAATAAGACAGCTTGACAGCTGTTATCATATATAAAACCAAATTTATATACTTTGTAGGGATATCCTTTATTATTTTACAGTCCCTTCTGTAACTCATTGATATGCTACTTTTCTTCTTCTTACTATTTTTTCTTATAAAGATAAAGAAAGCCTAATTGCTGGAGACTTCATAGACCCCTCCATGAAAATTCCATATAAGCTCATTTTTCTTTTCATCAAAGAGCTACAAGCCAAAAGTCCAGGCATAGATTTTTGACTGCTTAAAAGTCAGAGAATTCAAATTGCAATAGTGAACACACCTACCTATTCCTGTATCACATATCTGCACAGACTGGCACAACAGTATCTATTCAATGGAGAGTGAATTAGTACAATTAGACAATTAGTTGAATTTGTTGATAACCAAGGAAAAGAAGAAAGACATAATTATCTATCACCAAGAGGACCAATTGTGAGGCACTAAACTGAAGCTTTTGTAGCCAAAAAGCCTAGTTGCCATAGTTGACTCACTTACATTTATAAGCACAACTTTAGAAATATTAATTGTATATGCTATATAAATATCTCATGTTTTTCCCCACAAAGTTGTAGAGATGGAATATTGGATTAGGAAAAATAATCAATAAAGTGCACTTAATTTATACAATCAGAGAGATAAATTATATTATAACTCCCTGTGGATAACTATTTGAAGGAGGAAAAAGCACTTCAAATCAGCCAAATTGAACCAGTATTGGCTGGTATTGAATCCAGTGTACTGTATGAATAAATTAGTGAAATGATTCATCTTTAGAAAAAGAAACTTTGTGCAAAATACAGTCATGGGAGAAAATCTATCCAAGAATAGATTTGACAAGAATATCTGAAGCATGAAATCCTATGAGCTGGCCAGTGGTATTTACTTATTTCAGGACAATAATTTCAAGATAAATTAATTTTCTCTCAAATTTTCATTGTAAAAAATAAAGAATTAAATGTAAAGGTATAATGCAAAACCAGCAATGCATATATTATTGAAATATCTAATAAAATTCTACACTTTTACCAATTCCAACAGTCTACAAAAGAAAACTACTAAATGTCTCAGTTGTAGTTCTCCCCTCACTAATGTGAATAAATGCAATCAGTTTCATCATCTCTGCCACTTTGCATAATTTAATTAACCATTACTTTAGGCTTGGAGGCTTAGATTAAATAATTCTTCTACCCAAAAATATCTGGGGAAATATAACTTGTATTCTTCCAGTTCTTCATTCTGGTGCTTTCATTTATACATGTATCAAACTTATTTTAACATTTTCATTCTAAGTGTAATTATGATAATAGGGTCAATATTGCAGAACTTTTGGATAATATGGGCAAATCTATTCAAAATAGTCTTTCAAATATAAATTATTTTCAAGAAATCTCACACAGAGATATAATGATAGTTCAAAATTCTAGGGACTAAGAATAATAGCTGTTAATGTTGCTGGGTCATGGAGACCCAGTAAGTACTTCCACTGCTGATCGTTCTTTTTTTTTTAATTTAGAAGCTCAATAAACAGAAACAAATGCAGGCTTATAACTTCTCTCATTTCTTTTATGAACCAAAAATTCTACTCATGTGCACATCCATATACCTATGTATATAATCTATCAGAATGATATATATATAGTTCAACTTCCCTTAAACTCTAGGGAGATAGTTATTACATTAAATCATGCCTCTGCATATAAGATTTTCAATTACTCTATCCTCCTCCACTTTGGGAAAGATTCCTCTATTTTTGCAGTGTTTTCACTGTCTCCTGTTAATAAAGCTTAAATCCCTATGCATATGCATTGCCATATCTAGCTGGCTACATAATGTTTAATATCCAGAAGAATTGAGGTGGAGCACCCACATAGAACAATTGAGAATGTTCTCAATGAAATCCTGCTGAGAACTACAGTTTCCAAGAATTATTATAGCTTCAAAAAAAAAATTGCAGTCTCAACTTGGCCCTTTCCTTGCGCTTCTTCACATTTTGCATGCAAAATGTCATTGCCTCACCATATAGAACTATCTGTTTTATTGGGAGCTTTAACTGGGGTCTTCATCATTCTGACATTTTTCCACCCACTGTGGTTAAATGGTCATTTTAGTTCTAGTTTTAATTCTACAGGCAATGGTAGGTTCTAATATTCCACGCTTCATTTTAATTAGCTCAATGGCAAACACTACTTCCCTAAATAATGAAATTTGGATTGAAATTAGGGTTCCCAAGGGAGCACTTTTGGAACGCCATGTGCCATGAAACTGTTAGCACTTCCTGCCATTTGAGGTTTCTGTAGTGATTTGGCTGTGTCATGTTGTCAGCCATTTTGTGAATAGATAAACTCTCCCACATAGCACAGTGTCCACAACATAATTTCAGTATTCCACCTGTGCTCTCAAAATAAAAGTTTATCAATACTTGCTAATTTGGATTAGTAGCCAATTGTATTTGGTATTCTAGCTCAACCCATGCTTTGAGGGATTCCTTTTCCTCTATCTTGGGTTTATAATTGATTTTAAAAAACCTATGTTAACCCCAAAATTGTATTTGTGAACTTTCAGCAAAAGAGTAATTGCTTTACCTTCTTTGTCAGTTTTCCCAGAAGAAACCAAACAATTTTGAGACTCTTACAATTATAATAAAAGGCATATTCTTCAAATAATCCAATCACTCTAGATTCTAGTTTCAGTTTCTCAGCAACAGAAAGAACAAGATAGCTAAATCAATCACTTAAGACTTCTGTTCCATTATATAACAACCATTCTTCACATGGGTTTATTTAAGGACAAAATAACCTAAGCATTTCTTAAAATGTTAATACATTTATTAAGTAACTGGAATCCTTGGAGAACACAATACTGAGGAGCCTCATGTTTATTAATCACAGCAGGTGGCAATATCTAGCCAGTCTGGGATGATCTTGAAAAGCTAACTAGGGTAAGACCTGATTTGTATAAGAATTACCACAAATCTCAAAGCTGTAAGGAAGTAAAAAGCAAATTAAAAATCCTAGAAGAAGGCAGCGGCAAAGCATTTCCCTATTGTTGCTGAAAAAATAACATGGATGTTTCCCTAGGGTCACAAGGAATCAAGTTTGACTGTAAGAAGTTTAATTGCATTTATTAAAACTATCCTTTATGCTGTATAAAGATCATTAAAATATTATGCACACAATATGAGCAAATAGCTGTGGCCACACAGAAATTTACAAGTAAGCACATTCCGTTTTGTACAGTGTTTTCTTTCTCTCTGTCATACTTATAAACATTTCATAAAATGAGCTGATGCTACATTGTTATCCATGCCACAGCTATATTTTGATGGTATCAAGATTCATTTATTTCAAAACAATAGTTTGTACAATGTCAAATCCAAAGAAATGAAGTCAAGCAGGAAACTAGACGAATTTCATATAAGAGAAAGCATTCAAGTGTGCTAAGTATTCACTTATTTATACCCATTTATTGTTATGGAAATAAATTTGCTGCAGCACACATGAAGCTTCTGATTTGGAAAGGACTTTCAGACAAAGCAATGAAATACGTTGAACATTCAAATACTTTAAAAAATTTTGTCTTTGTTTTATGAATGTCTCTCCCTCCCTCCCTCCCTCCCCTCCTCTCTCTCTCCCTCTCTCTTTCTCTCTCTCCAAACATGCACCACTTCTGCAAAATTAAAAAGCAAGACAATAAACGATATCAAAATAAATTAAGGCAACATTTTAAGGATTTTTGCAAACTATTTTGAAGGCCTTAATTGCTTCCTGAAATGCTGAGAAAGTGGAAACTCTGAAGAAATAGCAGAATGTGGGAGGGAATAAAACAAGATTATGACCTTTCCAGCATCTTCCACAGACAGGCTTTATACTGTCAAACTATCCTCTATGATAGATCTTAACACCTAGGCAATGTAATATGAAAACAGCCAATTCCCTAGATACCCATGTCCAGAACTATTTAAAATTTTACTGAGACCAGAAAACATTTGCTAATTAATGCAGATCTTTCAATATACTATATTTGTGATACTCTGTAATAGCACCCTAGAGACATGTTATTTATTTATTTTATTATGAATGCTTTTATGTATCTTCAATCATTTTGGTTGATTCAAAATAACAAAATACAAAATACAACTAACAAGTAGTTACAACAAAATATACGATATATTTACATAATAATTCAAATGATACATCAGATTCAGTTATATCATCACAAGATCAACACTGAACATTGAAAAAAATAATATCTAGAAGGAGGATGCAATCTTGCATCTGGATAGAAAACATTCCATAGGATAGGAATTCCTGCAGAAAATGCTTGGGTCTGAATTCCATCTTGCTGTGTTTTGCAGAGCTGTGCTAGAAGGATTCCCAGCAAATGTGTACTCTCTGAAGGCATGACTTAGGAATGCAAATTCTAACTGCAACAAGAAATATCCTAGTAACAATATAGGGTTTAAAGGTTATAACAGCACCTTCCATTCCATATAGAAATCATCTACCTCCAATATAGCTACTGATGATGAGTATTACATGAAAGTATTGACTTGTTCCTAGTATTAACGTGTAGAGCTCTGCATTTTGTGCTACTTGCGGTTATCAGTTAGTTTTAAAGGCAGTCCCCTATATAGCATAGTATAATAGCTGCCTGTGGGGTTACAAATTCATGAATTGCTAGTGCTTTCAGCTCCAGTTTGGCAGCATGGTAGGTTAGTGGTTAAGATGCTGGCTTGTCAGCTGGAAAGACAGCAGCCCAAGTTTGAGACCTGAGCACCATGCAACAGGGCAAGCAACTGTCCTTGCCCCAGCTCCTGCCAACCTAGCAGTTTGAAAGCATGCAACTGAGAGTAGGTAAATAGGTAGTGGGAATAGTGGGAAATACCTTCCCACTTTGGTGGGAAGATAACAGCACTCTATTAAGTCTAGACCTGACGACATTGGGCGTCCCACAGCAGTGTCTTCATAAATATGTACAAATATAAATATAAACAAACTTCAAACAATTCTGCAGTTATGGCTTGCTGTCTTTCCAGGTAGCACACACCTTTTCCTGCTTTTCAAACAGCCAAGTTAATAGGATTTCACTTTGATTCCTCCATTTGCACTCTATTCTTTTAAAATTCAATTTAAATGTTATAGTCTTCAAAATTTTATAAGGCTCAAGAGATTCTTTAACAACTTTCAATCTCCTTCTTTCCCTTCCAAAAAAATAAGGCCTGGTTCACTGTTACTACTTGACTAAAATATATTCTCTTCCTCCAGTGGTATTTTGCAAAGATTAATGCTTCTTCTGAATATTTTTCTAGGATAACTCTATGTATAGCATGCTACAATAATCAAAGGATAATGTTAGGAAAATGGGGAATGAGTAAAGAGGGAGGACTAAAAATAGATGTACAAGTATATTCTTCATCACTCGTATTTGTAGATCCAGAGCTGACACAGGATTATGAAGGCACTAAAGCCACAGACCAGAGATTTCAGTAGAAACTGAATTATACCTTCATACTGAGAGATCTAAGGTGAATTGGACATGGATATTGGAATGCCAACAAATGCAGAAACATTTACTGAATTTCATTCCTCTTGCTAAGTTCAGAAGAATTTCTTTTCATTAGTAAAATGTGTGCTCCAGAATTTTGGCCAAGAACCTTTTTAAGAAGAAATGACATTTTGCAGGTTTCCATTCCATTTCTTCTCTTCTTTGGCTGTGATTCCCTAAATATAGTTTATTTCCCTCTGGGTTGGCAGATGTTAAGTTAAATTTGATTCAATAATAATTTTCAAAAAATAACATACCAGGCTTTATTTTTCTTTGTCATCCTTCACTTGTGAGAGTAAAAGGAATAATGCCACTATCAATAAAAAGGCAGAGTAAGCAAGTGGGGTGATCCAATATGTTACCACAGGAGTTTATTGTAGTAAATATTTTTTGTACAAAAATGCCCCCAAATTTTCCAATTTTTGATGAGATTTGTTATGATTGTTTTTCACCAAAATATGTCAATGATATTTATTGGTCAAACTGTGCATAAATCTCTTTCCTTTTTTTTCTTTTTCTAAAAGAAACCTTGCAACCAACATTCCAGGAAAGAGTTCATGGACAGTTCAGTTGCTGTGAAAGTCAAATAAGGCAGTGAATTTCAATCTGTGCAGAATGAAAAGTGCAGATTCACTGCTGAGTGGGTGACCCCAAAATCTCCTTCCACCTGTTCATCCTAAATCTGTGCCTTGAAGCAAACTCCATGCTCAGGAGCTCAAAGTGGATGTAGCAAATAGTCAAATAGCCAAGCCAGGAACCACATGGTTTTGTCTTATGTCCATATATAAGCCATTCCAATAGGACAGAGCAGCAAGCATCTGTCCGAGTGTTAAGCATTTTGATGGTTATCCTTTTGCCTGAACCCACTGACTTTTGAAGCATGTTGTTTTTCAATATGTAATTCAAGTTGCCTTCTTTTCCTTGATTCACAGAAACAGAGGAGTATATAACCAGCATCTTTGTTGCTGACAAAAAATCACTTTTGGTGCAGCATTTGGCTGATCACTCATTTTGCTTTGTTTTTGTCCCTTGTTACAGCTTTATTATTTTCTTCTGTATATTCAGTGCATATATGTTTCCTTCTCCTAAAATGCCTGGAAAGTCAGTTTTTCAATTAATACCAAAATTCTCAGATCTAGGCATACACTCAACTATATCTTGATCTCTTTCCCTTATTTACTCAACATTTGTGTTCTGGATTTCTCTAGGGTATATGCCTTGTGAATACTAAGCTGGTATACATAATAATAATATTCTAATAAAATAATGTCAAAAATTTAAAATATTAATATTAATATATTTTTTAGTATTTAATTGTCTTTTTGGGCTTGTTTAGTTTAATCTTTTCTTAATTCACTATTGTTGTATTTATTGTATTTATTGTTTTAGCTGTGAGCCGCCCCAAGTCTTCGGAGATGGGGCGGCATACAAGTCCCAAAATAAATAAATAAATAAATAAATAAATAAATAAATAAATAAATAAATAAATAAATGTAAGTGAATCATCAGTAAGAATTCAACACCCCAATTGACATTGATTCCAGATTCTCTCTCCCTTGGTACTATATAAATAAGCAGCTCAACTGATATCTGCAGAGCGCAGGCAAACTGCCACAGCTGAAGATAATCCTACAAATAACATAGGCCTTTTTGACAGGCCTTAAAATTCAAAAATGGTACATTAAATATATTTATTTATCTGTCAGGGGTCTATGCATCCCAACTCCAAAATGATTTTGGACAGCTGCACAAGGTTAAAAGAAATGACAAGATTATGCATAGAAACTCCTAACATTACATAAGAACTCAGCAATCATCTGAGAAAACAACATAATATATATCCACATCAGCTCCCCTTCTCCTCTCCACTATTATCCAAAACAGCCTAAGTCCAGGGACATGGGAATAGAGAAGAGATCCACACAACACTACCTTTTAGCTTGTGGAGGGGGTGCTGTTGTATATATGTCTGGGAAATGCTATTCCAAAGGAAGCATATAGCAACTTAGAAACAGTGGTAGAATTCAAACATTTGAATTCTATGGGTGTGGCTTATTTTGTGGGTGTGAATGGTGGTCATGTGACTTGGGCATGGCAACTTGGATGGCCTCAGGCCTGTGACTATGCATCCCAACTCCAAAATGATTTTGGACAGCTGCACAAGGTTAAAAGAAATGACAAGATTATGCATAGAAACTCCTAACATTACATAAGAACTCAGCAATCATCTGAGAAAACAACATAATATATATCCACATCAGCTCCCCTTCTCCTCTCCACTATTATCCAAAACAGCCTAAGTCCAGGGACATGGGAATAGAGAAGAGATCCACACAACACTACCTTTTAGCTTGTGGAGGGGGGGGGGTGCTGTTGTATATATGTCTGGGAAATGCTATTCCAAAGGAAGCATATAGCAACTTATGGTAGAATTCAAACATTTGAATTCTATGGGTGTGGCTTATTTTGTGGGTGTGAATGGTGGTCATGTGACTTGGGCATGCTTGGTGGTCATGTGACTGTGGGTGTGCTTGGTGGTCATGTGACTGTGTGGGCATGGCTTAGTGGTCATGTGAATGTATGGGCATGACCAACTCAATGTCACTCACGTCAAGGGATGCCTCGCCTGGCCCCTCCCCTCCCAGCCATTCCTTGTCACACCCAGCCTCAACGTATCTATAGTTCTGTAAAAATGTTTTTGACTTTATTATCTACATACTACAGATGTACTTTCATGGACCACTGAAAGGAGGAAATGGCTCACATGCTTTGCCCAAGAGTGTGATAGGCAACAGGCTTTTAAGGGGCTGCCAGAAAGAGGGGAGGGCAATGTGTTTTCCAAAGCACCAGAAGGCAAACAAAACACAATAGATGGAAACAACCAAGAGACAAGCAACCTAAAACTAAGGAGAAATTTCCTGACAGTGAGAACAATTAACCAGTAGACCTGCTTGTCTCCAGAAGTTCTGGGTGCTCAATCACTGTAAGTTTTTAAGAAAAGACTGGATAGCCATTTCTCTGAAATGGTATAGAATTCCCCAAGGCCCCTTCTAAGTGTTTTTCTGTTATTCTGATACCTTTCCCAGGACCTCTACTCAGATTTTGGCATCCTCAGACTCTTAGCTATTTAACTGAGGAATAACAGAGTTGAAAGGGCCTTTGGAGGTCTTCTAGTCCAACCCCTTGCTCAGGCAGGAAAACTGAGGATGCCAAAATCTGAGCAGAGGTCCTGGGAAAGGTATCAGAATAACAGAATAACACTTAGAAGGGACTTTGGGGGAAACCCTGTACCATTTCAGTATTTCTACTGCAGGTTTCTAAAAATCTTATATAAAAAATGAGATTAATATCCTAATAAGATATTTAGAAACCTGCAGTTGAAAGTCCTTCACATCTCCTTACCCTGAAGACCCAATTTCATTTGGAATTTAATCCCAAACTGATTGCCCTTTTAGCATTTTTCTTGATACTTCTCCAAAATGCACTCCCAAGAAGCTACATCTCCATCTCTCTCTCTCTGTCAAGAGATCTAAAGGGGGAGAAACTACAGTACTACTGTCATTAATAGTCTTTCCAAGGACGTGTAGAAGAGTCTAAACAGAAAATATAAGCAGGAGCCAGCAAATATTAACATTACTCACAAATCCCTCCTGGAAAATCAGTATTGATTTAATGTTTCCCAAATGCCATACTTTGTAGAGCAAAATGCTCTGGACTACAGACATTGAATGCATGTAAATCACACACACACCTATGTCTCTCTCTCTCTCACACACACACACACACCTGGTCTGACTGGGATGGTGCAAGAAGGCAGAAAGAGAGTGGCTATGGCGGTGATGGTGATATTCCTGGAGGGCGGGGTGGGCAGATGTACCAGGGCTGCTTCACATGCGCACCTCCACCGCCCCTCTCAGCCCCAGCACAGTGGAGATGCCCTCCAAGGGTTGCCCGCCCACCCGCTGGCCAGGCCAGGTCAGTAGCGGTGCATCCCCAGGGAGGAGGCAGAAATCGAGCGGGGGGTCCAGAACATGCAGTCACCTGGCTTTCTTCATTCCACTGTCCCCAGGGAGAAGGCATGCTCAATTTCTGCCTTCTCCCTGTGGACAGCGGAATGCAGAGGAATTGTGATCACGCCACTTTTTGCAAGCATGAAGGGCCTGCAGCAACCACTTCTTTTCTGGTCATAACCGAGCCGGGAGCAGTGGCTGAAGGATTCTCCTGTCAGTGAAGAGGTGGTGGCTGGAGGCTTCTTGGTCAGGGGTGGGGGGACATGGCAAGACTCGGCCGGGAATTGGAAGGCAGCTCCTGCATCCTGCCTGTCCTTTTTGGTCTCCCCCTCTGCATTGAAGTACCTTAAAGGGACAGGCTGGTGTGGCTGCCTTCTGAGCAGCAGCGGAGCAAAGGGAATGGAGGCAGAAAAGTTCACTCATTTCTCCTCCTTCTTGGATATACACAGAGCATGTTGAATGCATCTCATGGTGCTGGAGGGATTTGCCCACATGTCGTCTCCTCGCAGAAGGTCCCGGCCTCATGTGTGCACATGTGAGGTCCTGGGTCGGGACCTTCTGCGAGGAGACAGCATGTGGGCTACCAGCTCAGTTCCAGATGGCAACACAGCAGCAGCTGGGACTCACCTCCCTGTTCTTCATGCTGGGATACACTCTATTGCCTGCTCTGCCAGAGCAGAGGTACTTGCCCAGGCAAGTCCCTCTCACATAGCAGGCAATGGGGTGCGCATGCATGGTTGTTGTGAAGAACAGGGCGGCAATGGCAGCAGGACTGAAGCTCTTTTTTGGTGCATTCAAAAAGCGGAGGCCAGTAGTTTTTGGCACAAGAAGTCTGCAGCTGCTGCCTCTTTTTTTTTGATGCAAGAAGCCTCCAGCCAGCTGGCTTGGTTCGGGCTGGCAAAGAGGCATCAGCTAGGAGGCTTCCCCACACTGAAAAAAAGAGGCAGTGGCTGCAAGTATCTTGCAACAAGGGGGATGCAGGCTGGCAGGGAGCCCAGTGGCTCTCAGCCCTGGCTTGCCTTCCCTGGCAGCCAGCCATGGGAGGAAGATAAGGTTGCAGCCACAGAGGACAAAAGAGGTGGTTGTAGGGAAGTGAGGAGATTAAGGGCCGGGACCTCTGAAGGAGGGGAAATTGGGCAATGCATCGTGCTTAAGGGAGAGCGGGTGGTGAGCAGGCAGCAGCTCCAGGGCAAGGCCAGAGCCAGGGAATCATGCATTTCTCTGAGGCAGGCGGAGGCTCCAGGACCTCGGGGAATAGTGCGCCCCTGGGGCCCCATCCCCCGACCCAAGGCAAAGGGTAAGTGGGCAGCATGCATTGCTTACTTTTGGTTAGCTGAGCTGACTGGGGAGGCAAGGGGAGGCAATTAGCTGGGCCACATAGCAAAGACAACATATATAGGGCGGGGGTGGGCAGGGAAGCATCGAGAAGCTGGAAAAGGGGAGTGAGTATCGAGCAGCTGGAAGAGGCAAGCGAGCAGTGGCTGGGCAACTGGGTTACTGGGTTGGGGGTGTGGCCAGCCAGAAGTTGCTACTAGTTCGGCAACCCAGGACAAATTGTTGCTACTGGTTCTCCTGAGCCGGTGCGAACTGGCTGAATACCACTACTGCTTAGAAGGCCTGTTTCCTGGGTCCTGCTAATATCATTGTTTAATTGGTGGACCCAAAGCAGGCCTCCTCTGTCAGAGAGAACAAGAAAGGTGAATAGGAGAGTGGACGGCCTGTTCTCAGATAACTAGGCCTCATGATATTTGATAACCAGCTTCTTGCATTGCATTTGGGAGTCAAATAGCAAATGCAGCTTGTGTAGTTCTTCTCCCTAACCTTGCCATCAAGGAGATTTGAACATGTCTCTGACAAGGCAACCCTGTCATCCTTGACAATCAGTTTTCAGTGTATGATCTGCTGCTTCATCCATCACTAAATTGTGAATGAAGATGGGCTTATTCCAAACAGGTCTGACATTAACCATCAGTTTATTGTGACCAATAGCATGGCAATGGCAATCTGGTCACCAAAATGAGATAACCAGGTCAAAAATAGAGATCATCTACTATATTAATACCTCCATCTCTGACATCATATTCCTCAGGGAATCACTATTGGAATATGGTTATCAAAATTCTCATCCTGGTTGGGGTAACTTACTCCAAACAATAAGTATCACCTTGAGTTATTAAAAAACGATAATAAGTCCCTATTATCATGCCACCTTTTCAAGAAGTTCATGGGAGTAAACATTGTTTATCTTAGACAGTTCACATACTTTGAAACAACCTCCTCAGGGTAATCAAGCTGGCCTCCTCTTTTCTGGATTTCTGGATTGGATACTAAATTGTTCCAGAAGACCTTTTGTTAAAATTTACACTGATGCCATTTTGTGTTCTTGTTGGGTTTCTGATGATTTTTGTTTGTAGTATGTGTGTGCTCTGGTTCTTATTATTATTTGAATTGGTTTTAACCTACAGTAACTATGGATATTTTAATTTTGGTTCTACATATACTGTAAGCTGCCCAGAGTTCTTTTTATTGTAGTAGGGAACATATGAGAACATTTGAGAAATAAAACCATAAGCACTGATTTTCTCCCAGCCTGGCTACAAATGCTCTGCCTAACAGATAAGCCACTGAGTACAATTAAGCAATTAAGGTATCTCAGGACTCAGAATTTTATTTCATGTTATTCAACTTCTATACAGAAGTTTAAAGAACTTCCACATAGGAAACAAATACAAAATGAAAGAATATCTTCTTCAAAAATTAGAATTTCTTGCTTGCTGACTTTGCTCAATGAGTCTATTTATAACCTTCCCCAACCACATTTTATCAGCTGGCTGCTGTTTAAAGTCACAACATTCTCCCCTTCTTTTCATAGCAAGAATACTAGTTGTTTTAATTCTAATGCAACACAAGACTGAAAGCAATATGACTCAGCTTAGAAATAATCAGCATCTCTGGCAAATAAAGAAATACAGGAGAGCTAAATCCAGAAAATTCATGGCACCCAATATCCAATTATTTTGCATGTTCTAATAGTGTATAAGAGGAAAAGTTGGACACAGCCATCTTTGGAAAGTCAGGATGACTTCCTTAAATCATAAACTGTTTTATCCTATTTTACGTCTCTTGAGTGAGGATACTTTGCCAATAAAAATAACCACATTTTGCCTCTGTTTGTTAATTTAAGTTAGTTATAAAAGACACTTTAATAATGACCCTATTAATCTCTTTATTTATCATAAAAATCTAAGCTTTCTAAGCCGCAAGTGGAATAAAGAACCCTGGCATTCATATATTATGCAATTAGACTTGTAAGATGACCTCTGTGCATTTTATTAAGATGATATCAACTACAGGGATGTCTTTCAAAGACTTCTTCAGAGTGGAGAATTAATACAAAGGTTGAATTAATCTACTTGAAATACTATTAAATGCAGTTAATTAGACATACTGGCAGCTAGTGAAATTATCATCTGCATGTCTTTAAATGTTTTTAAATGTTGTTATGTTGCCTTTTTTTCTCCAATGCTTCAGCTTGCAATGACAGAATATCAGAATAATAGAGTTGGAAGGGATCTTGTAGGTCATCTAGTCCAACCCCCCCACCCAAGCAGGAGACTCTACACCATTTCTGACAAATGGCAGTCCAGTCTCTTCTTGAAAGCTTTCCACAACTTCTGAAGGCAAGTTGTTCCATTGGTTGATTGTCCTCAATGTCAGAAAATTTCTCCTTGATCAGTTTCTATCCATTTTTCCTTGTCTGGCTTTCAGGTGCTTTGGAAAATAGGTTGAGCCCCTCCTCTCCGTGACAGCCCTTCAAATATTGAAACATTGCTATCATGTCTCCCCTGGTCCTTCTCTTCGCTAGACTAGCCATGCCCAGTTCCTGTAACCATTCTTCATATGTTTTAGCCTCTAGTGCCCTAATCATCTTTGTTGCTCATCTCAAAATAATCTAAACTTTTGGATGTCATCCATAATGCAATTCTTTCAGATGCCTATATTACATACGTATGAGGATGATTTGTACAGATTTTTTTCATATAGAGAAAATATATGCTAGAAATATGGCACAGTATGTTACACCCAGCACTGATCCAGGGCCACACCCCTTTTTGTTGGGTTTGCTAAAGGGCAAGTATCAACTAAAAGTGTTTTTCTGCAGTAAGATAACTTAAATGGTTAAAACATTATTATTGAAAAAGCCATAATATTTATTGATTTCTATTTTTATGTATTAAATTTTATGCTGCCCAACTTACTATTAAGTGACTCCTGGTGCTTTAAAACCTTATAAAATAATGTAAAACAACTAGAATATTAAAACATTAAACATTGTTATAAAAAGATAGATTAAAAAGACACAATAAATAAGTGCGGGTAGAGATAGGATCTTCTTAGTCTGCTAACCACCTCCAGAATGTGATGTCCCCATTGGGACAACAAACCAGTTGTCAGAGCCAGGTTTACACACCCTTTTGGAAAGCCAAGAGGCTGAGGATGGATCTCACCTTGAAAAGCACAATGGTCCAAAGGACTATAATACTGTATCCTTTCCAATGACTAGGCTACCCAAATAAATTCTATACATCATGGCAAGAAATATACAATCTTTTCTGACTTTCCTTCATAGGACCCACACTATTCCATTTATATTAGTGACAGCTAGTTTGGAGGATCAATAATGCAGATGGATTTGAATAAATTCATGCTTTAGGAGAATTATATCAGATGTCCTGTCCTTGATCTCTCTCTATTTATACTTAAATAACCCACATTCTTGTAACAGTTCGGGTTTATTATAATAATATAACATTCTTATATAAATATAAAATTATAAAGTTACAAGAAAATTAAGAATGAAGGTAAAAGGTAAAAAGGATAGTTGAAGTATATAAAGTCTATTTAAGTGATAATAAAGTAAAAAAAGATAAGGTACAATGGCTTAGGAATAAAATATAATTATCTAGCTATTAAGAATATTTGTAGGTTAAGGAAAAATATATAAACCTAATCTCCTATAAAATCAGAAGTGACAATTCCATAAAATAAAAATAAATTAACAGTGTCCCAGGGGGAGGGATACCCATCACAGAATAAACTTGTGGTATGGGAAATTCCTTATGAAAAAAAAATCTTGGATAGATTAAGATAGACTCTAATTACACTAGGGTAAGACTTTGCAATGAGGTGAACCACAGCCCTATAAGTGAGAATGACCTACAAGAATTAGAGCAGGTATTTAAAAGATATTTCTATATCAGTTGGTTTTCTGAGGTTTATTTCTCATTCAGAGTGTTTAAAAGAAGGGAAGAAAAGAAAGAATAGTAGAATAGTGGAAAGAGCATAGATTTTCAATAAGATATTAACTAAGAACCAGATGCAAACTGGTCACAAAAATTTTTAAATTCCTAAAAATAGATGTACTGTAATATATTTAAAGTCTGATAATTCCCCATGGGCCCTACTTATCTAGGAAGGAATATATTGCAGCAGGCCATATAAATTTTATAAATGCTTGAAGATCCATGGCTGAAGCATACTAGAAACGCCCTGTATATTGCTAACCATTTTTTCTCTTTGTTTGTACTAGTTCAAGTTAGCAATCTCTAAATATATTTTTCTCATTTTTTTAATTAATTTTTTTTTATTTTGCTTAGAAACTATATGGAAAATTTCCTGGATTACATCCATCTGACTGTAACAGTATCTATCAACAGTGACAAAAATTAAAACTAGAATTAATTGTAGTCTAATAGTTTTCTCATTGTTTAACTTTGCCTCATCTCATTTCATTTTTCAAACATGTTGAATCGAATCGAAATGAAATGAATCGATGAATAGAATAGATTTAGAACAGAACAGAACAGAACAGAACAGAACAGAACAGAACAGAAGAATAGAATAGAATAGAATAGAATAGAATAGAATAGCAGAGTTGGAAGGGACCTTGGAGGTCTTCTAGTCCAACCCCCTGCTTAGGCAGGAAACCCTATACCATTTCAGACAAATGGTTATCCAATCTCTTCTTAAAAACTTCCAGTGTTGGAGCATTTACAACTTCTGGAGGCAAGTTGTTCCACTGATTAATTGTTCTAACTGTCAGGAAATTTCTCCTGAGTTCTAAGTTGCTTCTCTCCTTGATTAGTTTCCACCCATTGCTTCTTGTCCTGCCCTCAGGTGCTTTGGAGAATAGCTTGACTCCTTCTTCTTTGTGGCAGCCCCTGAGATATTGGAACACTGCTATCATATCACCCCTAGTCAGGGGTGGGGTCCAACCGGTGTAACTACCGGTTCAGAGATTTATGTTTTGCTAGTGGTTCAAGTTGTTTATATAATTTGAGGATAAGTAAAAATTACAGAATTTCACAACAATTTGCAGGATGAGCTTTCTCGGTATAAAATATTACAACGTATATTTCTGATAAAAACTAGCCTATTTACAATATGCATATTTATATAAAGAGCAAAATGTGTAGCACAAATGCAAAACACTGCTAGCTTCAAATAGAGATGAGAGAAAGAAAAGCAGATTATCTGATACCATCAAGAAAGGATATTATCAAAAAAGTCAAAATTATGTTCACAATGGTGCAACTGAAGTTCCACCTGGTTTTAAGAGTACCATATATGATACACATGCAAACGAAATGGAACTTTGATTGCACTCAATTTTTTTACCATGCCTCTCCCTTTGAGATTTTTCTTGCAACTGAAATGTTCAGAACCAAGCCATATGCTTACTCTAAAGTCTACCTAGACATTATGCATTTCAAGAGTTTGGATTCTACAATAAATAACATGTTTTCAACTTATACCATTAACTTTCATTGCAAATCTTGCTTCATGCACAAGACGTATTTGTTCGAATGATCTTCTAGCCATGGCTGCCACTTGCTCCTCAAACAAGAGCCATGAATCCAGGCCAATCCTCAGACTGCACACCAAGTAGAAGTAAAGTAGTATAGCCACATTTAGGATTAATGATGGAAGGTCATTAGATCTAACTGAGAGTCACAACCATTCAATCATGTCAGGGGTTGAGCTGAAACTAGTACTTCCCACCTGGAACATCTCAGCAGCAGCATTTGTCAGGTAAAATCTACAGATGCTCTAAAAGTCACAAGATCAGAGATGCAACAATAGGAAATTGAATGCAAGAAGGAAATGATATTTATTCCAAATATTATACTCTAAGAAAATTATTTTGTTTATCATTGGTAGACTGCACCAGTCTTAATCACTAGAATGAATAACCCATTCCCTAAAAATTGTTGGAAATGCAATAAGTTTTGGATTTTTTTCCATATTTGGTAGCAATGTGATAAAGAGATGCATCCATTTGGACACAAGCAAATGACCTCAGCTTCATATCTACTTTTCTCTATGAAACCACTTCTACAAACCACAGTTACTATTAGGCACTTAGGTGATTAGCTTTAGAAAACTTTGGAGCTATCAACAGTGACATAATCACCTACTTCTATCTTTGACTTAAGTACAAATTAGAATTGTGCTATTGGAAAATCTGAATATTTCTAGTCTCCTGATTATAACAGGGAAATGAAAAAAAAATCAATTTAAAATAAATTAAAGAAGTAAGCAAGTTAATCACAGGGATGCTAGGCCATTCATCTTACTCTGTCAATTTTCTCAAATAGGTGTTGCAGATTTTTTCATTTAGCATTTTTAATAAATAAAACAAAGCTGCAATTAACTCTTAGTTCTTTGCAGGCCTCTGCTATTTCATTTTCTATCATTTTCTGATCCTCTCTTTGATTTTGTGCTCTTTCTTTTTTTTATCAAAAATGTTAGTTATTCCTTCTCATTCCTACATTAAGACTGCTGTGAGTTCTCTCAGTTAAAAATAATTATTAGACTGATGATTTTTATGTATATTTGTTCATCTGTTAATTCTTTTTAATGCACAGCTTTTCACTGTAGTTCTATCATAGTTCTATCAATAGAAATAATTTGGTTATATTTTATACTGGATAAAGAACATCAGGAAATATTCTTGCCTAGATTCTGTGAACGTTAATTATTAATGTGAACAGAGGGTTTCCATTAATCCTGAAGCTACTATACAATAATTAGTTTTCTGTGGATCTTGTTAAGGCATAGTACAATTTATTTCTGAACTAAGCAGGACAGCCCCCCCCCAAATAATTATTTTTACTAATCCTTTTTTTTAATTTTCTTTCAATTTGCCTACCTCTAAACTAAATTATAATATAAGTTTTTTTTAAAAACAACTCATGTATATTTTATGACCTGCACAATAGTATTTAGGAGGATACATTGATGTTTATGTTGGAAACAGTCACTAAGTGGAAATGAGTGGATGGCAATATGTCATTATGTTCCTTCTCCAGCACACTGGCAATGAATGTGTGGGAGAAACCAACTGTCTTGCTACCAAGTTTTTTAAAAAACACGACAAAACAAAACTACACCAACTCTTCTTTTCCATTTAATATTTGACAGCTATGTTAGGATGCTTCTCAAAGAATCTGCTTTTAAGTCAGTATTCGTAAATCTGCACTGTATATCAGACATTAACACAATTGAGTGGGTTCAGCGTATTTATCAAGAAAAGTACTCCACTCCTCTAATCACAATAGAATTCCCTATGCCTCCAGGCTCAAAATTTTGGGCCTGGACAATTTAGAACTGCACTGCCTGCTGTTGGATCTAAGCATAGTACACAATATTGTCTGTTACAATGTCATACCTGTCAATGACGTCTTCAGCCTAAATCACAATAATACATGGGTAAACAACCGATACAAACTCAAGGTAAAGCTCTCTCCAAACTCAATTGCAGAAAATACGACCTCAGCAACAGAGTGGGCAACACCTGGAATGCCCTACCCGACTCCATTGTTACAGCCTCAACCCCTCACAGTTTCAACCTCAAACTGTCTACCATGGACCTCACCCCATTCCTAAGAGGTCCTTAAAGGGGGAATGCATAAGCGCACCAGTGTACCTACCAATCCTGTTTTACTGTCCCCATTTATCTGTATTTACTCCCTTTGTTCTTGTTTATGTTCATACTTATACTTGTTATCTTGTACATGTTTGACAAACAAACAAATAAATAAATCAATAAAAAATAGAACGCCCTTTAGATATGTTGTGATTGCTCTTTCACGAGTCCCAATCATCATGGCCTTCAGGAGTTTTCGTTTATTTATTTGATTGTTTATTTATTTAAGCTGACTTTGTAAAAATGCCGCTTAGTAATAAGCAGGCATATACAACGGAATGAAGGCTATTGCTGAGCACACTGAGTTGTATCCCAAAAATTGTAAGCCGCCCTGAGTCTTCGGAGAAGGGTGGCATATAAATGTAATTAAAAATAAAAAATATATAAAAAATTATTTAATTCATATGCTATCCATCTCTCCAGTAGGATGACTCTTGGGAAGTTGAAGTTCCAATACATTTTCAGATTTTTAAACTGATAATTTAATAATAATGATAAATTTCTTTCAGATTCCTCTTTTGGAATAAGTAATTAAGGGATTAATTTGGTGATTTAATCTACGAACAAATGAACTGCAGATTTTTTTAAATTTAGATGCAGGAATGTATTATTACTTGCATTTTTGTGTGAGAAGTCACTTTGACATAGTAGTTAAAGGGACTGAGCTAAAAACTTAAGAGTTCTAGTCCTGCCTCAGGTATGAATCCAGCTGGGTGACTCTGAGCCACAGTCTCACACCTAGGAAGCTGGTGACATCAAACCACTTTTGGAAAATATTGTGCAAGAACACCATATGGACTTCTTCATATACTTGCCAGGATCCAAGACTGATCCCAAAACTCATATATCTCATATAGAAATGCAAACCTAATACTGTAAGCCTTAACACTTCAATGAAGATCATAGAACTGTATTCCATCTGCCATCCAAAATGAGCAAAATAAATATGATAAGCATTCAGTAAGTTTACAACATGAACTAAATAAAAAGACTCAACTTAGGCCAAACATTTAGCAACATTACCAGGAATGCAAAGAATTAGTTGTAAAATCATTAGAAACTAAAATTATAAATTATCCAAATAAAGCAAGAGTTTGTTTTTCAATTAGGCAAATAAATCTGTATAAATAACCCATCTCATTAGAAAGTTACTATATTTTAATTCATTTGCAGTGAATAGCATTCTTTTTGTCTGCTTCCCTATTTCTTCCCCAATTTTCTATTTTTCTTACAATAAAGAAAAGTCTGTACTAAGGTCATCCTTGAAATACTCTGAGACTGAAATTGAAACTTCACTGGATAATGTAAATGAAAAACTCCAGGGCTCAAAGCATTTTCACTACAATTGTGCAAAATACTTAAAAATAAACTTGCATCCCTGCCTCTTAAAGTTCAGTGAGAAGGTAGGGAAACAAATCAGTTGTCTGATTCTGTATCTGAACATGCACATTTTGTTGTGTTAAAATGGATAAAAATCTGATATGCTGTAAACTTGTCTCTGTTGATGGCAAGATTATATTGTTTTGAGATTGCTGATTACTCAACCTGTCACAATGGATTTTCTTTTAAATGGTGCTGGATAAAGTCTATGTTTGTATAAAATAACACTAATGGCTAAAATGTCTTATTTTTATGTGGAGTAAACCACAGGATCTGTAGAGATAAGTGACTTAGCAGGAAACTAGCATGGGTGGGTAATACATGAACTGCAAGATGCATGAAGATCTCTATCACAGTAATAGCAACCAGTACAGGAGCAAACCCTGACTGTTTTTCCTATTGGCTAGTTTTCATATGACTAAAATAAGAAAGCATTTTTGAGCAGAAGAGAGAAAGACAGGGCCTGCCTACATTACACCTATCCTCATCAAAGCTAGTCTTGGGTTATCACTCTGGACTGAGCTTGCAGCTCCTGATATTGCCTGCCTATCTTTGCAGGACTTCTCTGTTTACCAGAGGCACTATACCACAGCAGCTCCTTTGTGACAGATTTGGAATGAGAAACACAGCATGTATAGAAATCTGAGTGCTGGTTGCTCTCTTAGCCCCACCCTGAGTCATCATCAGAACTAGAATTAGAGTCTGTTCTAACCACCACCGTTGCACTTTAGAGAGAGAAACATAGTTTCATACCTAGCTGTGAGGTAATAAGTGTTCACCCTACCCATGATAGTTCCATGATGCTATCTGCAGTTATTTTTAAAATATTAATAAATGAAATGTCCACAGTTTTGGAACAGAGAATTTGAGAATCCTATAGTACTAAAATAATTAAGCTTGGACTTGTTTTTTATTATTTAAAATCCAGATTAATCAACAACAGAAAATCTTCAGGTCTATTGGTAACCCTGAAGATGTTTACAAATATTTGTTACTGACCTTCTTAATTAGAGATACATTTAGACTGGAAGGTTTTGGGGTTTTTTTGCCAACATACACTAATACAGTTCTCTTCCTGTACATCTGTTGTATGGCTATATCCCTTGGTAGTTTCTTGTAGGTTAGATATTTATTTATTTTATTTTTTAATTTGATTTGGATTTATATGCCACCGCATCTCCGGAGGGACTCGGGGAGGCTCACAAAAAAGATATAACATACATAGAAATATAAAAATATTAGTCCAATCCAAATAAGCAAAAAAAAATTCCCACTAAAATATCCAATTAAAACCCCCAGTCTCCCTCAATCCAGGCCAGCCTGTGAAAACAGCCAGGTCTTTAGATCACGGCGGAAAGAACGCAGGCCGGGAGCTAACCGTAACCCCAGGACAGTTGGTTCTACAGGGTGGGCGCTCCCACAGAGAAGGCCCTACCCTGGGGAGCCGCCAACAGACATTGTCTGGTGACGGCACCCCAAGGAGGCCCTGCCGATGGGAGCGCACTGGCCGATTGGAACTTAATGATGGCAGGAGATGCTCCTGCAAGTACCCCAGAGCCAAGCCATGTAGGGCTTTATAGGTTAACACCAGCACCTTGAATTTTACATGGAGGGCAACCGGCAACCAATGCAGGTCACGCAGGAGGGGTGTCATATGGGAGTATCGGGTTACTCCCATCACAACCCGCGCGGCTGCATTTTGCACCAGCTGAAGCCTCCGTATAGTCCGCAAGGGCAGCCCTAAATATTAGGACTATGGCAGGTCAAGTACTTAAATGGAAGGTAAATATTTAAAGATTTTTTAAAAATTATATCCTCAAAATCTGGAATTCAGATTTTTAAAGACAGAACGTATAAAGCCGAAATCATTTTTGGGGGGGAGGGGAGGTGATGAGATACTCTTGGGAAAAAATGTATGTGTACCAAATTCTGAAAGTTGACTGAATGGAATTTACCAATTCTCACTTTTAAAGTGATTTGTACAAAAACAATAGTACTACTTTTGTATAAAAAAGTAGAAACATTATACTGTATTAATTTTTCTTAGTTTCCAATACTCTTTTTAATACATATAGTTTTTAAAAATAATTTGTAATTGACTTAATTATTTTTGTTTTTAATTGCTCTAATTTGTACTTTTCAAATACATAATAATAGTAATAAAGAGATTTTATGGAGATTTATGATATGGAAATATCTGACTATATTAGTACCATCGCTCATCTGTGCATTTATTCTTCATTTTTAATACATTTCCATATTAAGAATTTCCTGAAGATAGAAAATGTAGTTCGCTATATTTAAGAAATTTCAAGCTGGCAATAGCAGATGATAAGCAATTAGGAATCAGCTGTTCAGAAATCACTGGAAATAAGATGCATTTGTTCCCCAAAACTATGTTTTGAGAATGGCATGCTTTTATCCAGCTTGTATAGTGGAAGGTACACCTAAAGAACATACCAAAATAACTACAGAGGATCAAAACAATTTCATTGGGAGAGGGGCAAATAGATCCAATATAATATTATTTTGTATGTAATTATATAAGGAGGGGGAAAGAGAGCTAATAAGTAGATAATTTATTAAATTAGATAATTTTCTGATGAGCCCTAAATTTTGCATGGAAAATACTAGAAATGATGTTTTAGTACGCATTGATTAGGGAATATACATGATAAAGGTATGGGAACTGTTAAGTTTGCATGAAGAGACAGACGCGGAGTGCTTCAAGCTCTTTGTTTATTAGTGACTACAGCTCAGAACGAACCCAACTTTGGCTGGGCTGCGGCTGCTACTTATAGCCAGCAGCCGCAGTTGCCAGCCAATCAAAGTGCAGGGTTTTCCCGCACTTTTTAAACCAATCATTTCTTACATTTTACAAGAACAGTTCAAACTAAACCAATGACTTTAAACCTGCATACATAACAGGAACCAATTTAGTGTCATGGTTAAAGCATCTGGCTAGAAACCAGGAGACTGAGTTCTAGTCCCACTTTAGGCACAAAGCCAGCTGGATGATCTTGGGCCAGTCATTACCTCTCAGCCTTCAGAAAGGGATGGCAAAGTACTTCAGTAAAACTTTGTCAAGATAATTGCAGGGACTTTTCAAAGCAGTCACCATAAATCAATCCTGATTCAAAGAACACACACACACATACACACACACACACACACACACACACACTTTTTAAAAAGGATAAAGATAAAGTTATGTAGGCCATTCAATTGTCCTTGAAATATCTGATATCCTAGGACATGAATCTTTTTACCGGATCAAGGAATAAGGCTTTTAAGTCATGACAATTATACAGTTAGGCTCTTTCAGTAGAAAGTTTAATTAGTATCTTAATATAAGGCAAATATTTCAATAAATCTGTATCTGTAACATGTACATATAATGTGTTAGTATGAATCTAAATGTAATGGATTAAATTGAGTATGCAGCAAGTCTGTTTCGAAATAAAACATTTCAAGAGGCAAATGTTTAAGCAATAATGTCTTCCATAGTTCTTCCCAACATTTCTTTTTCAGTTGGAGAGTGTGTGTCCTGTCTGTATCTTCCTGTGTCAGGGACTGAACATGGAAATGAGAGTGATGTAGAGTAGAGTTGGGTTGGATCACTTGAAAATGGCTTGTGACCATAACATAACAGAGTTCATACTAAAATGGTTCCATTTTTCTAAAGAATTAATATATCTTCATATGAAATAAATACAATTAAATATATGTGTGGGTAGTATTATAGGCACTGTATAACAAAACTTGTGATGGAAAAGATGCTGGCACCACAGTCAAATGCTAACTCATGACATTCTATAACATAGCAAATTGGCATATGTCCCTGAGTTAAGCACTGCTTAATAGTTTGGTTGATAGATAATTTACTCCAGAGTTATAATTTGCTGCTGGCAAACAGATCTATGTATATGGCCAGACAGGCTTTTGATGAGCACTCTGATGTGCTGATTCAGTGCAGATACTTCCCATAAGCAACAAGACCACTGTTTAATTGGCTTAATTATTTACTTGATAGTTTATTCCTAAAAAAACCCGTATGTCAATAAAAATTATGATATATGCATGCAGCAAAAAGAAAACAACCTAGTGTGTAACTTTTTTTTACTAGTCTGTAATACTGTTAAGCAGAACAAAAGGGGTGGCCTTTGAATTTTGAATACGGTGGCATTAATTTCAGGATGAGATTGTTGGAAGAAGAGGAAGAAAGATTTTTGAAACTGCATGCTTGCTCTCCAGGGTGCTTTGGTTGATGAGAATTCTATCCACACAAAGAAAATCAACTTTGGAAATCATTTAAGGAAAATCTTTTTCAAGGTTGCCTGCCAGGTGATTGATCTGGTCCATGTCACGTATCACATCATTGCATTCTGTAATACATTTGCTTATTGTATCTGTCTTGGGATGATAAATATTATTTAAAAAACTTGCCAGCCAAAATGCATTATTTTTCACTAAAGCAAGGAGGCACAGAGGGCACACTTTGCCCCCATGCTATGTGTCTTGTGAAGCAGAAAAGCATTTCAGTCAGACTAAAGGCTGCAGACAAAGCAGTAGATTCTTAGCAATAAATGCAAATTATTTGAATTCATTTCCTGGCTAGGAGAAAGACACTGGGAGGTAGGAAAGGAGAGGAAAATAAAGCCAAAGATGTTGCAGATCAAGGATTTCAACTTTAAGCTGACACAAATTATTCTAAAAGAAAACAAGCAACTACAAGGAAAAGAAAACAAGCAACTACAAAAACAAGGAAGAAAAAAAATGCTGAAAGAATCTGTGCTAATGAAAAGACCTTGCAATAGGTTTGAAGATCCAGTCTGAATAATCTCTCTCTCTCTCTCTCTCTCTCTCTCTCTCTCCCCCTCCCCCTCTCCCTTTCCTCCCCATCCCATACAAATAATATCAGGTTTTGGGTGCAATCATTCTGTTCAAAACAGCTTGTAAATATTTGGATGCTCATTGACTCAGGAGGATAAATCATCCTCCCTGAACATCAAATAGTTCTTTTGTTAGTTCCTTTATTAGGTAACAAATCATTGCAGTTTGTGAAACACATTCATATCCCTTTTAATAAGATGTGACATTTTTCTTAGCCTCTTATTTCTAAAGAAAAGTGAAGTGGTTCACACTTAATTATTAATCATGATGAAACAAAAAAACAATAATGTAGATTACTTTCATTTTCATAATGAAGATGAGACAGAGGTTTGTAGTGGATAGATAAGTGGATTTTCCTACAGAACAATTAAGGGTGTATTTTTGTATATAAGAAAAGATAAACAGAGAGCCTGCCTGGTATAACATAAAGAACTTCACTGCGGGTTTTTTCCCCTTTTTCTTTTCTTTCCTCACAATGAAGTGAGACACTGTTGTTACCTTTGATAAACTGTATCACTGTCTAACTCTTTAGCAGTGACTTCACTTTGCTCTCCACTGATGACCATTTTTGAAGTTTGAAGTTGGCAATTCTGTAGATATTAGCACACTATGGTCTATAAAAAATTCCAACAGCATGATGAAGATACTATAAGAGCAGAGTGTATAAACACATCATGGAATCATGAGGTCAGATTCCAGCTCAGTCATGGGTTCCTTTGGTGGACTTGTTTTGAAAACAAATTAGACAAATGTAAGAAAGATTCAGGATTTCTTTCAGTTCATTTTTAAATGTGACTTTCTTAAGGTTTCATCTATTTCTTCATTAATGCACTATTTGAATATGTGAGAACAGAAAATTAGCAGAACTTTCACTTCAGGAAGATTCTCAACCTGCTTAGATTGTAAAGGCCTGAGTTTGAACCCTCATAATTTAGTTATGTTTATCTCTTTGTTTAACAGGTCTGTAGCAAACAGTAGAATGTGGCCTCTTTGTGCATGGGATATAAAATTTGGTTGCTGTGGACATATGATAATTTTGTTTGGTGTAATTTTGCTAAAACATCCCCAGATTTTGTTTGATTTTTTTTATCCCGCTTCTATTACCTTATAAGTAAGTCAAGTCATACATAATACTACTTCCTCTTCCTATTTTCCCCACAACAAACCTGTGAGGTGGCATGTGCTGAGAAAATGTGACTGTCCCAAAGTCACCCAGATGGTTTCATGGCTAAAACTGGGCTTGAATTCTCCCACTTTCTAGCCTGGTGTCTTAATCACTAGATCTAACTGGCTTTTTTATATTTACCTTTTACTTTTTTTACTCTTTACTTTCTTTATTTTACCTTTTGCACTTACATTTTTGCTTTACATTTTTTTCATAAGTAAATGAAGATTTATTTAAATAAAATATTTCTTAAAAAATAAATGGGGGATCCATCAATGCTTACTTATAGGTAACTTTGGTGGAATTTTGATGTGAGAAAGGCAAAGCCATTTAGCATAAATACCTTGCTTCAGAACACCATAAAACTCACTTAAGTTGCTTCTCAATAAGAACAACAATTACATACATCTCTGCTTCTTATTTTGCAATAGAAATATTCAAGTGTCTTATAGACTTCATTGCTACATGAAGTCCATATTTCAAGGTACTTTGAGCTCAGAAGTTGGATTGTAAGAAGACTATCATGTATATAATCTTTTTTGTTTTAATAAAATCATCAAATTTAACCTTCTACAACCTCCTGACTGAATTGTAGCAATCTGGATGCCTACGTAGCATAACTCTATGCTACAGCTAACTCTATCCTGCTATACAGGGTATATTTAAATCATTTACACATTTTGGGATTCTAGAAATTGATCTCCAAGGAATTTCATGTACTAAAATTGTTCAGCAACTTTAAAGTTCAAGCATTGGCAGACAACTCTGGTTTTTATTACTGCCAATCTATTTTTTCCTTTTCCTACTTCAGATAACATCAGGAGACATACAAAAACAATAACAACAAAAATATAATTAAAAGCACTCCTTCCTTATAATCAGGGCTGTTAAAGTTAGCTCATTAGGTGCTGAAGGCAGTTAACATTTTTCAAACAAAATGTTCTTGTTTAAACTTTCCCTTTAACTAAACACAAGAAGGGTCAGGAAATGGGACTTGGCAGAGACTCCTGGATTTTGCTCATAGGATTTTAGTCATGAGGAAGAGTAACCATTTCACTTTGATCCGGCTTTTATTTATACTGTTGCCTGAAATAGATAGCTGGCCTTCTTAGCTATATGTCCAACAAGACATATTACTTGAGGAGCTCTTGGTATATATTGCCATGATGAATAACAAAGCAGTTAATACTTGTTTCCCACTATGTGCTTATTTCATCTTTCACTAATGTATATGTTAGATATTTGCAAGACATACTTCAAAAACATAGAACTACCAGTAGAAATCTAGGACATAGCCTAAACATCCATAGCATCAAATAGGGGCAAATCTGATATAGCTAACAGCATTCTGTATAGAAAAGAAGTAAGGCAGCATACAGGCCAAGTAAACAAATTCATAAACATTACACTGAATCAATGAAGCTGCCTTTATTGCAGCTTTCCCATTTATCATAGCATTTAACATAATTATATTCAATTTAACTTCTAGGAAGGGAGTGGCTGTGGTTTGTTGTAACTTAGACTAGTAGATAATTTTACAAGAGCAAAGAAATGGTTGTGGTACCACTGGAAAACACTAGTTTTTGCAAGGCATAACAACTAAACCTCCAGGCAGATATGGCCAAGATAAGAAAAAGCTAGTTAAAAACAGATGCTTACCTTACACAAACAAGAGTGTTTTCCACTCCCTACTTGATTTATTGAAAACAATGAAACTCTTTTTCTTTGACTCCCAGGTTTCTTTCCCTAAACATACTGAAATTATTGGCTTTCATTCTCCCCCTTCCTTCTTCCAGATCTCAAAACACATCTTTATTTTTGGTGAACTTATTGCTTTTGACTATATGGTTTCTTTCCTAATGTCTTCCATTTTGTTGAAATATTATGGCTCCAGTTAGCCTGAATCTTGCTCCAAAAATTTCAGATTAAACTCTGTCATACACTCATGATGAATGTGCTGTTCATTTACACTAAGTTCACATCTTCATTGCAAAACGTTTATGTTATGATCTAAATTCCCTCTTTTAGATAACCATTATATTTGATATGTCCAATGCTTCCTACCTGTATATAGATATAAATCTGATTTTGTGAGGGTGTGGGCTTGGGTGCTACGAGTCTCTCCTGCTGTAAAGGGCAGAGGGAAATCTCATGTTCATGTTTTGTCACAACTGATTATCAGTAAGTACTTTTCATAACTGAGATTGTGAAACAGACAAAGCTACTCATATGGGGGGGAACCCTACTCTCTTGGCCTAATTGTCTCTATTTTGAGCGGCAATGGTTTAAACATTAAGCTGCTACCTATAATCCTTTAAGCTGGGGAGAGGAACTGGAAGTGGTCTAGAAGGTGACTCAAGTCTTTTATCTGCCTCAGTAAATTTGGGTGATGTCAGGAGACAAATTTAAGAGATAAAGGATACCTCCTCCACTTAGGTTTACAAGATCTGGACTGCAAAACTACAGGAAACTATCAGACAGCAACAGAGAGATTCAGACATTCTAACTCCATTTTTGCCACCTATGTTTTGCAGCCTGAATGTGAAAATTATGGGATGAATCAGAGGGCCATTTCACTAAGTTTTGCCCTGGAAATAACCATTAATCTAGCATACCTGACAGCAAAAGGCATGCAGCACACCAACAAACAAGAAAATATTAGATGACCAACCATGATAGGGAGATTGTTGAAGATATGAAAATGCCTGGATTAAATCTGAAACCTTCTGCATATAAATTATATATTTTTCTACTGGACCATAGACTTGGAGACTTTGTACAACCATGTACAGCATGCTTATTTATTAACTCTGTCTATCTACTCAAGCACAGATTCAAGACAGCTAACAAAAGAAGGTCTACACTGAAATCAATATTGAACTACTGAATTCTGGGCAAAAGTGATGCATCTTTACAGATTCTTAAACAAAGCAAAGTGGGAGTTAAATGTAATAAAGTGGGAGTTAAGTGTTTTTCCACAACCTAGGAGGAACAGAGAAAAAAGGATCCCCTAAACTCCACTGAAAATGTTACCTAGCTTGGTAATGAAATGTTCAGAAACCAACCCTCAAGCTCAGAGAATGAACCTTCACCCACATCCTACACACGAGTTACAGATATTCACCACTATTGCAAAAAGTTCTCTCCCATATGCCAAAGACATGAGTTTCTGATGGGAGGGAAATTCTTGTCTTACAATTAGTAACAATTGAACAGGTTCATAAATACAGAGGTTCATAAATACAGAGCTAGTGGAATATCAGTAGCTTAGAGCTTCTAAAGTAAATACCAATAGCTTAATTCAGAAAAGTGACTGGGGAAGCCTTTTTATATTGGATTTACAATACAGATATGTTAAGCTGTTCCCAAAAGGAACAGAAAGAAAATGATAAGAAATCAGCTTATTGATGTCTTGATGGGACATTATTTGAAGAAAAAGATCAAGCTTGAGGAATATGAAGTGGTCTTGTTTAACCAGGGTTAAGATACATATTGTTAAGTTTGCATGTAGAGTCAAACACAAGGAGCTTCAGTAAGAGTTTATTCAGTGACTACAGCTCGAATGGACCCGAGTTGGCTGGGCTACGGCTGCTTCTTATAGCCAGCAGCCGTAGTTGCCAGCCAATGGGAGTGCAGGGTTTCTTCCCGCAATATTTAAACCAATACCATTTAACATTTTACAAGAACAGTTCAAATAAACCAATAACATTCAAACCTACATACATAACACCCCTCCCCACTAGGTTCAGTCCATACCAAACCCCAACCTATCTAATGTATTCTTTTAAATAGGTGGGGCTCTTACGTGTACATTGAGACCTTCGTGGTTCAGAAGTTTTAACGTTCTCACCCAGTAAGAGAGGAAATGTGTCTGCTGACATTTCCCTGTTGGGACTTCCTGTGAAAGGAGACCCTGTTAGACTGTTAGAATCTGGTCTCTCCTCCCAACCCATCTCCATTCCAATGTCAGCACCCAAGTCAGGTAGTGATGTGCAATCTTCCACTTCTAAGGATGGATTTTGGCATTGTGACAGGTTTTGGAATGGTTCCTGTCATAATGGCTCGTTACACATGGGGTTGATTCTTGCTTGCTGATTTTCCTCCTGTTCCTCCCCTTCCCCCCTAGAAGTGACATCAGGTGAGGGAACCAGAGAGAGACAGGGGTGATGTTCTAGAGGGAACCTGGATCTGAGTTGATCAATGTGCCTGCTCCAGAGGAGTCCATCCTCTGTTTGTACCCTGTAAGAACGAGGGCCAGTGATTTGAGTTATTGCAGCAGGAATCCACAAAGGCTCACCTATAAGGTTCTTAGCATACACAGAATCACCCACACTGAATGTACGAACTTTGGAAGTGGAATCCAGTGGTGCTGTGCGTAGTGGGATGAAGGCGTCAAGGGAAGACCTAAGTTTCCTACCCATCAACAACTCTGCTGGGGATAAGTTAGTAGATGGGCTAGGAGTGATGTGCTGAACACTAAGAAGTTTTTCAAGCTTCTCAGTGATGTCCCCAGGACCCAGTTGCTGGAGCTTTCTTGGTAAAGCTGCATGCGCTCAGCCCAGACATTAGCAGAAGGGTGCCCAGGGGCAGTAAGGGCATGTCTGATACCCTGTTGTGCTAGAAAGGATTCAAAAATGTTAGATGTAAATTGAGGGCCATTGTCAGAGACAAGAACATCAGGTAACCCATGGGTTACAAACAGTTTTCTGAGCTGCTTGATGACAGCATCAGTTGTGGTGGATGTCATGGGAAATACCTCGAGCCATTTGGAATATGCATCTACTATAACAAGAAAAGTGTGCCCTCTAGTAGGACCTGCGAAATCAATGTGGATCCTAGACCACGGGCCCCTAGGACATTCCCATTCCTGTGTGGGGGCGTGAGGTTGGCGGGCCTGACTACCTGGCAATTGGGACAAGATGCAACCCAGTTTTCAACCATTTTGTCAATACCTGGCCACCATACATAACTCCTGGTCAATCCCTTCATCCTTACAATACCAGGATGACCCTCATGTAACATTTCCAAAACCTCTCTTTGCAGTTTTGCAGGAATAACCACCCTGTTACCCCACAAAATACATCCTCTTAATACAGATAATTCAGTTTGCCTGGACTTAAAAGGTTGGGCAAGGTGAGGTAGATCTTGAAGAGGCCAACCTTTCTTAATCCAGCCTATAACAGGAGCCAACACAGTGTCTTTGGCAGTCTCTCTGGCAATTTCAGCAGCATGAACTGGAAGCTTAGCAACAGTTTCTAGGAAAAGGTGTGTGTTTCAGGTTCAAAGTCCTCCTTGTGGCAAGGCAGTGGGCAACGACTCAGTGCATCAGCATGTCCAATGTCCTTGCCAGGCCTGTGAATCAGTTTGTATGAATAAGCTGCAAGAAATTCAGTCCACCTCAGCATTCTTGGTGACAGGATAGTAGGTGTAGGTTTGTCTCCTGCCACAATGCCTAACAAAGGTTTGTGATCTGTAACAATGGTAAATGTCCTGCCATACAGATATTCATGAAATTTCTTGACAGCTGCAACAACTGCCAATGCCTCTTTGTCCAGTTGGCTATAATTCCTCTCTGCTTTGGTCAAAGTGCGAGAGTAAATGCAATAGGGGCTTCCCTCCCACTGGGAAGCCTGTGGCTCAAAACCCCCACTCCAAAGGGGATGCATCACAAGTCAGTACAACAGGCAAATTCTCAGAGAACTGTATCAATACAGCATCAGATGTGATTAGTCTTTAATACTGTTAAATGCTGATTGTTCCTTCCTCCCCAGATCCAAACAGCCTTCTTATCAAGCAATCTGTGAAAGGTTCAGCAATGGTTGCCTTTTGAGGTAGAAACATGTGATAAAAGTTAATGAGTCCAAGGAAGGCTTGCAAATCTGTTTTGCATTTAGGTTTAGGGCTTTTGATTGCTTTAACCTTGGCATCAGTAGGGTGGATGCCATGCTTGTCAATCATGTAGCCCAGGAACTCAACCCTGTCTGTTTTAAGTGTGCATTTTTCTTCCTTGACTTTTAACCCCGCTTTTCTGAATCTGGTAAGGACTTCTCTGAGTCTTTCTTGAAGCTGAGTGTCATTTTCAGCAGAGATTAACACATCATCAAAGTAAGGCACTACCCCTGGCAGTCCTTGAAGCATTCTTTCCATAAGACTTTGAAAAATGCCTGGTGCCACGCTTACTCCAAATTGTAACCTTTACATTTGAAGGCACCTCTGTGAGTCACAATGGTTTGGGCCTCTGCAGTGGCATCATCAACTGTTAGTTGTTGATATGCCTGGGCCAAGTCCAATTTGGCAAAGACTGTACCCCTGCCAAGTGAATGTAACAGATGATGCACAACTGGCACTGGATATGTGCTCTGCTGCAGCGCATGGTTCAGTGTCCCTTATAGTCTCCACAAATTCTTACTGACCCATCAGCCTTGACTGGTGTGACTATGGGTGTTTCCCATCTGGAGTGATCAGTGGGCTCTAAAACCCCTTGAGCAATTAATTTGTCTAATTGTGCATCAATTTTTCCTTTAAAGCAAATGGAACCCTCCTGGGCTTTAAACGAATTGGGGCACCTTGGGATCTAGGTTGAAAGTGATAGGGGTCCCCATATACTTGCCCAGTCCTTCACTGAAGACCTCTGGAAACTCAGACTTCAAGGCCTCCTCCCATTCAGAGTTGCTCACGTGATTGATGCCAGTCACCTCGATGCCTAGTGGATTGAACCACTCAAGTCCCAGCAAGCTTGGGCGATCCTTGTCCACGATGGTCAGAGGCAAACCTTTGGTGTGGCCTTTAAACTGCACGTTGAAATCTCTTGCTCCAACTACTGGAATCTTGTTCCCTTGGTAGTCTTTAAGAGTCAGTGCTTGCTTCTGGAAATGTTTCTTCTGAATGTTGGGAAGTAGCCTGTGAATAGTGTCCCATGACACCATAGATAAATAAGAGCCTGAGTCCACTTCCATTTGGCAAGGCCTTCCTTCAATGAACACCTTCACGTGTACTTTTCTGCTTCTCAAGGGTGAAGAATGACCAATGGTGATTGTTTGGTGAGTTTCATTCTTCCCATTTGCTTCTGAATTGTGCCCCATCTTTTCAATGAAGTTGTTGGGCTTAAAATCCTTTTCAGGAAATTTCTTCTTACTAGGTGGAGTTCTGGATGATTTGCAGACTCTGGCTAGGTGACCCCTTTTCTCACAACGTAGGCAGATGGTGTCTAAGAACTTGCATTCAGTGCGGGATGCCCCCCACAGCCTCTGCAATAAAATTCTTGCTTCTTTCTCCCAGGGTCTTTCCTTTTCTTTCTCCATTCTGAGTCTAAAATCCCTTCCTCCACCTCACTGCAATCTGAATCAGTCTATTTGTTCGCAATGGGTTGTTGTGGATTTTTCCACATCAGAATGGCTTGAGGCCTGGCTTGAGGTCTTGTTAATCTTTTCATGGCCGCTGCTGAGGACTTGGTGGCTTCCGCTGAAACAGCTTCTTCAATGGCCTCCTTAAACGTGATCTTAGGTTTCATTAACAGTTTGCTTTGTAAGACCTTATCTTTGAGGCCTAAGACAAACTGATCACACATGGCCTCTTCTAAGTTGGTAAAGTCACAAGCACCCCCAATGTCCCTTAAACTTGCCACAAAGTCATTAACATTCTCGCTTTCCCCTTGATCCTGACGGTAAAACTCGTGTCTCTTAATGAGGCACGATACTTGCGGGGCGTAATGGGCTCTTAAAAGCTTTTCCAAATCAGGCCATTCCATTACCTTCAGTTCTGCAGCTCCCGCCAACGCCTTCGCCATCTTGAAGACTGCCGGACCGCAGTGCGTAAGAAATACCGCCCTCTTCCATCTCTTGGGAATATCGGCGAGGTCGTTTTCTTCCAGGTACATCTGGAAGCAATCCGCATACGATTCCCAGTCTTCCGCCTCCGGATCGAACGGGGCTGGGGGGGTGTTCAGCACAGCCATCTCACTCTTCTGTTCGCCTTCCGCGTTGTCTCTTCTTCAGGGCAATCCCATCCCACCTTCATCGCCAGTGTTAAGTTTGCATGAAGAGTCAAACGCGAGGAGCTTCAGTAAGAGTTTATTCAGTGACTACAGCTTGAATGGACCCGAGTTGGCTTGGCTACGGCTGCCTCTGATAGCATGCAGCCGTGGTTGCCAGCCAATGGGAGTGCAGGGTTTCTTCCTGCACTCTTTAAACCAATACCATTTAACATTTTACAAGAACAGTTCAAATAAACCAATAACATTCAAACCTACATACATAACACATATGTTGTGGTTTCTGGTGATTATTAATGGTTGTTGTTGTTCAAGACTGAATGATAAGGTTTCAAAGACATTTAAAAATGGGAGAGATTTATTTTGCTTTATTTCTCAGAGTAGGTGATAAATTGGAATACATAATGAATTTATTTGATTAAGGTTATAATATATATGTTACCATTTCTGGTAGCTCTTAATAGATTTTTGCTAATTGGGACTGAATGATGAATTTTTACAATTTGCTTATAGCGAGGTAATGAGATATGGGATGAAGGAGGGATTTTTTTTTCCTATTTTCACTGAACTACTTTAGAGGAGTGTTAAATTATTGAAGTTGCTTATTATACTTGTCTGCAACAAGAAGAAAGTCATTCTTTATATTTATATTTTATTTTTTTCTTTCTCTTTGCACTTTATATTTTTCTTAGTTTGTATTGGTTCTTTGTATTTGTAAACTTTTATAAAATATTATATGAAAAGGAAATTAAATTGTGTAAATTACATGACTATGAAAATTCTTTTTATACTTTATTATGGACAGACTTCATTCAGTGTATTCTCTTTTATCCATATCATTATTGAATCAAGAGTTTCCTTTGATTTCTAAAATTGGATAGTAGGAAAGATTGAATATAATCACCATATTTTATTTTTCTATATTAGATTTATATCCTGCATTATATTTTTTCTCTTGTTTTTTCCACAACAACACCCCATATGAGTCGGACTGGGAGAGTCAATAAAAGGGAAAATATATTCAGCTGTTTTCATGCCTAAGGAAGGCCTAGAACCAGGGGTGGGCTACAAAAAATTTAGCAAAGGGTTCTCTACCCAGTTGCTGGATGGGCGTGGCCTAGTCAGCTTCCAGCACCACGGTGGGGGAGGGGTGTTTTTTTCCTCCCCGGGCTCTGGAGGCTCTCTGGAAGCTGGAAATGGGCCCATTTCTGGTCTTCCTGAACTTCTGGAGACCTGTTTTTTGCCCTCTCTGAGCCTCCGTGTGTGCCCTGTATCCAAAATGGGCCATCTGGGGACTCCTGGGAGGGGCGGGGCAGAGTGGGCAGGGCCAGCCAGGAGTGGGATTTGGGGGTTCTCCGAACTGCATAGAATCTTAGCCAGGGGCTCTATCGAACCCCTGTGAACTCCCAGCAGTCCACCCCTGCCTAGAACTACTGTCTCGTTTCACCTTAACCACTGCTCAAAGTGGTTTTCTTTTGATATTTATAGCATAAATACCAAAGTTTCCAATGCTTTCCACAATGATTTCATATAAATATTGAACACACATAAATAAAGCAGCGGGGTGGCCTAATAGTGAAAATGCTTGCCTACCATTCAGAAGGTTGAGAGTTCAATCCTAGATAGCAGCAAAGGTTTCTCTCCTAGGGAGCAAAGAAAAAATATCTGCTGAGCATTCCACAAGCGTCAGGAAAGGCATCTGGCCAGTAAATGCTCAGTTCCATCCAGACACCCTGACTTTATCTCCAATTAAAGGATTACAGCATCATAAAAAGGAGGAAACTGAACAGCACAGAAATGAAGATGCTGATAGAACACTACAGATAGGTGATAACAACAGCTCTCCTGTATCTCCTATACAAGTCCTAACAGGAAGGACTGGATCCACTTGAAAAATAATGCTTTCAAGGCCAAGTTCCACCAAGTTCTAGAAGATAACCAGTGACTGAACTAGTGATCAGTCTAGGGCAAATAGCAAGAATATTTTCTCCTCATCCATTTTATTTTATTTTATTTTATTTTTGCCAGTATGATATCTTGGTAAAATTGATATTAGCCTAGTTAATTAGAATCATTTAGATACCTCTGGAGACATAATCAAGAAAAGATTTCTATATATTCATACTTTGATCTGAAAAAGTTATCACTGGGGTGAAGATAACAAGGAAAACACAATCGCCACTTACCTAAATTAAATAAATCGAATTAAATTAGATTAAAAAATTAATGCAAATCATACTCTTCCACTTTCTCTGATTGATTCCTAGATGTCAATCTCATTATTATCCCACTGAAATGTAAGATGTAATTTTATAATTAGTCTACAGACTTTTATATAATAGGACAATGTCTGTCTGTATATATGTATGTATATGTGTATGTGTGTATATACTGTGTGTGTGTATTTCTATGTTAGTTGGATGTCAGTTCCCTTGAACAAATTGCTTCCAAGTGTACTGTGGTGTGTTTGTGTGTGCATGCACATGTGTGTGTGTCTGTTAACACTGGGTCTCAGTTGCTGAGAAAAATCTCTCCATCCCTGTACTTCTCTGGAATTACCTGTGCAACTGCTCATCTGAGTAGTCTACTTGCCATGTTAATTGTTTAAATAATTAAGCCAGCTACAATTTGCCATGGAATGTGTGTTCAGCCTAAAATAGCACACAATCTGTCTAAGTTCTATAGGCAAGTCCCCTCTTCAATTCATTTGGGCTGCAAGACAGACCACACACTGAGCTTCCACAGAGGCATTTCCCCATATGATGGCTGCCTGAAGCTTTCCATCATATCTTACATGAGCTCCTTATAAACATGGGTCTAACACATTTTTTAAAGAGTTCTCAACTATTTTTCAAACAAAAAAAGTCCTTGCTACACCCAAGGTCAGTTTAAACCAGGAAAGTCTGCAGATTCTGCCATGCGTCAACTGCTGATTGTATCATAACTGGGTATATTGCAAGTTGGTTTATTTGGCATCTTCTACCAACAAGGAGCTTCATTTGGCAATATTTTTTGCTATGGGAGTAGCATTTACCTGCTCCATGGTAGCCCATGTTTGAGCACAATGTATTTCTGAATGATGCTAGGCTTGAGGACAGGATTGGAATTGATATCTGCATTGTTTTGACCAGGTGTTTGCTTGTTCCCCTTCCCTCTGTCCCTCTTCCTGTCAGCATGTCTATTTTTGGATACATGCTTAGTGTCTTTCAGAAGAACGTTAGATCCACATTCAGAAATAGCCTGTCACATAGATGATGAAACAGAATACCTGCATCCCTCTAACTTTTTCATTTAGGTAACTCAGCATGTGATGTTAAACTGAGCTCCAGCACTTGCTCAACTTCATTTCTCTCCATGTTAGGGAGTGTCATTGTTAGCTGTTTTCCCACCAACAGGCGAAGCTTGATGGGAAAGAAAATGAACCCAGAGGAATCCATCCAGTATTCTTAACTTGTCCTTCACTGAAACATTGAGGCCTACACCAATATTCAACCTCATTATTCAGGCAGACTAGAGATTCGAATTCTTTTCCAGGTCACAAAGTGTTAGATGACAGTTTTATGTCACTATCTGGCTGTGCCCAATGTCTTCTCAGAATGTTCAGTTAAAGGAAGCAAGGCCAGAAACATGCCCTTGTAGGCATGTTAATTTCTTCAGTCAAAGCAAGTAAAATATTTGTGGCAACTTATGATCTCTCCCAATGATCATGAATACTATTTCCTCCCAGGGAAAATTGTGATCTTAGGCAGAGTCACTGCAGTAGAGAGTAAACCTTCCCTTCCCTAGAAATCCCAATTGGCATCTTAAAAATAGCAGGGAAATAGCAAAAGCACTACAAGGAAATTACCATTATGAAGAAAATATGTAGGACAGCAGCATTAGCAGCAAACAAAACAGGATTTCTAGCCCGCAGGGATCACTAGGAGGAAAAAAAAGTCAACCTTCTTTATGAAGGATACCTCGGGCAATATGGTACTACGTTCATGGAGTAAATGGCTACTGGAGTAAATAGGTTTTGGGTTTCTACCTCTTAGTGTTCTGCTTACACTTGAAGCTCCCAATGGTTCATGGTTCCAAAAAATCATTCCTGGTGTAATATTTTAAAAATATTTTGGGATTAGAGTGTAATTTAATGTACAAGAAGCACAATTTTCAGTTCATAGATACAGAAATGTGCATATATGAGATTTTATGCATACACATGTAAGAGATAAGAGGCAGACAAGCAGTCACTAATAAGCTTTGCAGTCATCTCATATTATTAGTAAAACAAGACTGGACAATTGTAGCAGTCAGGTGTAGCTGGAGTACTACTCCTAGCAGCTCTGGCTAACCTGGACATGGTGGGAGTTTCTGGAACATTTCTCCACAAAGACATATAGCAATCATCATCCCCTGAACTGCAGCATATCTGAATTTCACTTCATCCTCTTTCTCTCATATACACTATGTCTCTTTCTTTGTTTGCATCCTGAATTCCTTTCCATTGGGCAGCTAGAAAGATGACTGAACAGCTCAATACACATTACTATTGATGGGGTCTTGAATGACTGCCTCCGAATACTGAATCTGCTGTGGGTAACAGAAAGAACTGCAGCAGTTTTTAATGAATATCTTCTTAAAGGTATTCCTTTCAGTAAACAGTTACGTGTACAAATTATATGAATATCTTTCTACGCATCTATAAAAGAATAGATACCATCTTTGCTTCAGGATCCAACTGAGCTTTTTTTCAAAAATAGAACTCTGGAAACCACAAATTGGCTACTGCCAACAAAAAGTCAAAATGGTTTGCGACAGGGTGTGGGGTGGGATGGTGGGGAGGAATCAAATGTTTAGTTTAAATAAAGACCACTTAAATCCCCAAACTTGCTTTTAAAATGCGGTTCCAGTTTCATGACTGTTTTCCTCAATGATTTCCAAGGTAAAGAATGGAAAGACCAGCTGTCTGTCAAAGACTGCATAGGGACCATTTTGACCACATTGCTATTACTGTTTTTGAAACCTGTAAAAAAGGGCTGCATTTAATTAGTGTTCAGGTGAAATAAAAATGTTAAAATGTATGCAGTGGCTGAATTTTCCAGCCTTTGCTGTACAACTAATCTCTCAACATGCAAAGGCCCCTTGGTGAGTGTTCAGTTGCAGAAAAATGCCAGTGGTAATTTCTCTTAAACATTCGACCATAAAGCCAAAATTCCCTAGGCACATTTATCATACAATAACCCAATACATCAATTAAACTAGACAAACCTTTCTTCAATAATTACTAAGGCACACAACAAATCTCTTTCAGTGATCATTTCTTTGTTCCTCACAACACTCTTTTGCATGTCGTATATATATATATATATATATATATATATATATATATATATATGTTTTCGTAGATTTTCACGGGTAAAGGTATGTAGGTCTTGGTGTATTCGGGTCTTGTCCCTTACACGGGACAAGACCGAATACACCAAGACCTATATATATATATATATATATATATATATATATATATATATATATATATATAATATTTGTTTTTGTAGGTGGAGGGTATATATACATACATATGTATGTATGTATGTATGTATGTATGTATGTATGTATGTTTGTATATGTATATGTATATGTATATGTATATGTATATATGTATATCAGCTCAGCAAAGAAGAAATAATTACTATTATTCAGTCACATAACCTAGAATGGTTGTTTTGATGTCTCATATCTCAGCTGCCCATAATCTTAAAGGCATATGTCTGGGAATAGTGTTGTCAGATTGCATCATAACTCAAAAATGTTTCTGCAATACAAATCCATATCTTAAAGTATTGTACATAGTCTAACTGCAGATTTTCCTAATACAGCATTGTGTTTTCATGTTGCTTCGATTTGTTTAAAAATCAAAAACCCTCCAAATGGATTGTGCCCTCTATTACATCTGCATAGTAAGATGTAAAATAAAGACATAGATTCTCAGGCAAGCTTTTAAAGTTTATATTTTAAGGAGATTACCTCCATGTCAATCAAAACATTTAAGATCCACCAAATATTCTGTAAAATGATAAGCAAACAAACCACTTACCCTGCTATACAATCAATGTGGGATTTTTTAAGGAAAAAATGACTTTGTTTTAAAGCCATAGGTATTGTGATTTGCCTTTTTCCTTACAGACTTACAAAGAATAAGCCAATTCTTTTAGGATACATTAGATTCATCTTCTAAACACTATTTGCAATGAAAATAGTGTGTGTACACTATTTATAACAGAATTGGAAGAAACCTTGGAGGTCTTCTAGTCCAACCTCCTGCTTAAGCAGGATACCATGATATAGGCATGGGTGTCAAACTTGCATTGTCATAGCATCATCACATGACATATTGGAACTTTTTCCCCCTTTGCTAAACTGGGCATGGCCATGGCCAATGCGTGACACATCCAGCCCACCAGCCACAAGTTTGACACCCCTTCCCTATACCATTCCAGACAAATTTTTGTGCAATCTCTTCTTAAAAACTTCCATGGATGAACCAAGCAAAAACTTAGTAGTCAAGGGATAGACATTGCATGGTGGCCACAAATGCAGATACAAATCTTGATATGAGATTCTGTTAATTCTTGTAATAAAGAATTAACAGAATTGGACCATATATTAACTGGAATGGATGAAAATTTGATAAAGAAAATATATTGCTATTTTTTTTAAATTCACATTTATATGCCACCCTTCTCCAGAGACTCAGGGTGGCTTACAATCTTTGGAGCACAACCCAATGTGCTCAGCAATAGCCTTCATTCCATTGTATATGCCTGCTTATTAGTAAGCGGCATTTTTACAAAGACAGCTTGTTGCCCCCAACAATCTTGGGTCCTCAATTTACCTACCCCGGGGGGATGGAAGGCTGAGTCAACCTTGAGCCTGGTGGGATTCGAGCCTGCACTAATTGCAGGCAGCTGGAGCTAAGTGCTAGGTGTTTAACAGCCTGCACCACCAAGGCTCTTGCAGATATTAAACTTGAAAGTGAGTAGGTGAAGGAGACAATGATTGCTTGGGCTAAAAATTTTGGATATGCATAGAACTAGACAAATGGCAGAAGCTGGGGATAAAAATGTTAATTGACTATGTCAACCTTATATAAAGAACATTTGTATAAAATGTTTTACAGATGGCACTTTGTGCCAACAAAATTGGCAAAAATGTATAAGGATAGATCCACTAAATGTTGGAAATGTAATCAAACACCTGGTTCATATTACCATATGTGGTGGGCATGTCCACAAGCTAAAAAATATTGGATGAAAACACATACCTGGTTGGAAAAAATGATAAACCAGCATATAGATGTGAAACCAGAAATATTCTTATTGGGCATTCTAGTAGAAAAATATGGTAAAGGGACTATATACTTTATTTTACGTGTACTAACCACAGCTAGAATCTTATATGCTCAACAATGGAAGTGTGATGAGATCCCGACAGATAAGAATGTAATTAAGAAAATACTAGAATGTGCAGAAATGGATAGACTAACACTATTAAGGACAAACAAGAAACTAAATACTTTTTGACATGAGACTCATTTTATTGATGGCTAGACAATAAAAACAGAAGTTAAAAAGAAAGGGACATAAAAAGGATAAATGTTAAAATGGAAATTTGTTAAAATGGACAAACAAAATATTATTGTTACTACAGTATTAATGTTATTGTGATAAATGTCACTGTAAACATCTTGATTAAGATCGCCTAAAAACAACTGTACCCAGACAACACACTGTTTTATTGAAAATCGAGATGCCAGTACATAAAGTCATTCGGTCTTGGCTGGGATGAGCTGGAGCCTGTTCCTCCCGTCCAGACCCGCAACATCTCCAGGCACCTGGACATCACATCGAGGGCATCACTGGGTTGGTTAGGGGTGGAGATAAAAATCTGGGTATCATCAGCATACTGATGATACCTCACCCCAAAACCATGGATGATCTCACCCAATGGCTTCATATAGATGTTGAACAAAAGGGGCAAAAGAACCAACCCCTGAGGCACCCCACAAAAGAGGGATCTCGGGGCCAATTCCTGGCCCCCGTCAACACCATCTGCGTATGGCCAGAGAGGTAGGAGGAGAACCACCATAGAATGGTACCCCCCACTCCCAGCCCCTTGAGACGTTGCTGTAGGATGCCATGGTCGATGGTATCAAAAGCCATCGAGAGATCTAACAGAACTAGGACAGAGGAATAACCCCTGTCCCATGCCCTCCAGAGATCATCCACCAGTGCGACCAACACCATCTCCGTGCTGTACCCAGGCCTGAAGCCCAATTTGTGAGGGTCTAGATAGTCAGTTTCCTCCAGGAACACCGGGAGCTGTTGGGCTACCACGCTGTCAACAACCTTTGCAACAAAGCAAAGGTTGCAGGCTGGATGAAAGTTGTTTAAATTAGCTGGGTCCAAAGCAGGCTTCTTGAGGAGGGGCCTCACCACCGCCTCCTTCAAGGTGGGGGGGAAGAATCCCTCACTCAAAGAAACATTAATTACTGCCTGGAGCCAGCCTCGCGTAACCTTCCGGGTGGCATAAACCAGCCAGGACGGACATGGGTCCAATAAACACATGGCAGCACTCAGCCTCCCCATGATCCTGTCCACCTCATTTGGAGTCACAGGATCAAACTCCTCCCAGATAACATCCCCAAGACCTGCCACATCACTCCCATCAGACTCTGACCAGTCAGAGTCCAAGCTTGCCCAGATCTGAGCAATCTTGTCTGTCAGATGTTGACTAAACTCCTCGGCACATCCCTGCAGAGGGTCCTCCCCCACTCTGATTAAGGAGGAAGTGGGTGACCCTGAACAGGGCAGCCAGGCGATTATCTGCGGACGCGATGAGAGCAGAGAAGTAAGCACACTTCTCTGCCCTCATCGCAGCAAGATAAACCTAATATAGGTTCTTAGCTGTGATCGGTCGGTTTCGATCGACTGGACCTCCAACAGCACTCTAGACCTCTTTTCCGATGCTTCATTTCCTGGAGCTCCGCAGAAAACCAGGGAGCCAACCAGGATCTGCATCAGGTTAGAGGCCGCAAAGGAACAACTCGGTCAAGTGCCCCAGCAGCAGCCGTCTGTCAGGCATCCAATAGGGTCTCAACCGAGCTGTGGGCGAGGGAGGTCGGGATTGACCCAAGCACCGTCTGGAACCCCTCTGGGTCCATTAGGCACTTGGGGTGGAACCATCTTGTTGTTTCTGACTCCCAGTGGCGAGGGGTGGCATATTGGAAGGTCAGCCGTAGAAGGGAATGATTGGTCCATGGCAGGAGATAAACAGTTGGTGATCCCCAACTTAGATCATTACACCACTGTCCCTAGAGAAAAACAAGGTAGGGTGTGTGCCCCCCCTCATGGGTGGGGCCCTGTATTACCTGGGTCAGGTCCATGGCCACCATGGAAGCCATGAACTCCTGATCCAGCCTCGACACCCCCCCCAGGGAGGGCAAGTTGAAGTCCCCCAACACCATAAGTTTGGGGAACCCAACCACCACCCCCAACAGGACGTCAAGCAGATCAGGCAGGGCTGCTGCCACGCAGCTGGGAGAAAGGTACACAAGCAGCAAATCCAACTGGCTCCTAGGGCCCCACCTCAAGAGAAGAGACTCACACCAGCCTATCTGCGGGACAGTGGCCTCCCATGGACAAAGAACCTCCCTGATCACAACAGCCACCCCCCGCCCCTACCCTGGATCCGAGGCTGGTGTATTACATGGAAACCTGGTGGGCACAATTCTACCAGAGGAACCCCTCCCTCCGGGCCCAAACAGGTCTCCGTGATACACGCCATGTCATATTGGAGTTCAATATTTATTTATTTATTTATTGTTTGGACTTATATGCCGCCCTATCTCCCGAAGGACTTAGGGCAGCTCACATCATAAAAACAGACAATACAAAATTTATAAGTTATTAAAAAATTATTAAACCACAAAGCCAAACAATTATCTAAAACCCATAAGAAAACTAGACATAAAAACATATAAAAAACCCACCCCCCTCAGTCCAGGCTGGCCTGTTGGAAAAACCATGTCTTCAGGTCACGATGGAAGGAACGGGGGTCAGGGGCCAACCGCAGCTCCAAGGACAGCTGGTTCCACAAGGTGGGCGCTCCCACAGAGAAGGCCCTACCCCTGGGGGTCGCCAGCCGACACTGTCTAGCCGACGGCACCCCAAGGAGGCCCTGTCTATGGGAGTGCACAGGGCGATGGGCAGTCGATGCTGGCAAGAGATGTTCCTGCATATATAATACAGCTTGTGTCTGTATTATAATACATAATATAATACAGACACAAGCAATAGAACAAAATCAAACTAGTGTCTTAAACTTTAACAAAAGCTGATTTTCAGAAGGCAAAGATTGTCTTTTTCACAGTCCATCTCACAGATGTGTATCTCCACAGATTATATGAGTAAAAGGAAGCAGATGCTTAACAAAAGCCTCAATTGTATTGATTTTAGTGATATCATAGTTATCCTTTACTTTTCTAAATAAAAGCTAGAGGGGCCAATGTAAAAAATAAGGGGGCCAAGCCCCACCTTCCTCTCTCTCACCCTTATAATTTAACAACTATTATTAAATGGAGAAACTTATATGGATAAATAATGCTACATATGAATTATGCAAATGTGTATTATAAAATCATAAGTGAGCTTTCTTGTTAAATTCTAAAAAAGCTTGTAGATTTTCTCTGGGCTATAGTTTTCTAACAGAAAAAAATATCTATTATTTTCAAGGATGTCATTTTCTGAAATAATGGATGTTTCTTTAAAATAAATGATAACTGGCAATTCTGTCATATATGCATGTCTACACCTGCACTCCTTTGTATTCTGACAGGATAAGTTCCCAGTTGAATGCACAAGTTGACAGTTAAATGATTATGAAATTGCAAAAATAGTAAAATAACTCAGTTTGTCTGTTTCAACTCAAGAGCTATGGGAAGTGTCTTTGTTAATTAATCAATAATTGAGTCTAGGACTATAATGGCTCATTCTGGTCAGATACAGTCCATTGGGCAAATGTTCAGTAAATGATGACATACCAGAAACCTTTATAGGTTCTCTGTTCATCCAGTCACGTAAATTTAACTCAGTTGATTTTCTTTAGATTGGATTCCATGAGAAGCTACACAACCTAATTACATATTTACAGTGCCCTAAATCTGAACTACAATGAAAAGTAGAGTCTCTGTGAATTGGAAAATCAACCTAAGAAACCTGGTCATCATTAATGATGGTTCTTTATTGACTTCTGTGAAGAGACACACCTTCAGCTTTCCTGCAAGTTGGAAGTGGGGAGATATGCTCATAGAATAGAATAGAATAGAATGGAATGGAATGGAATGGAATGGAATGGAATAGAATTTGGAAGGGACCTTCCAGATCTTCTAGTCCAATCCCCTGTTCGAGCAGGAGACCTTATACTATTTCAGACAAATGGCTCTCCCAGTCTCTTTTTGAAAGGCTCCAGTGATAACACAATAACAACTTCTGAAGCAAGCTATTCCATTGGTGAATTGCTCTTACGATTACGAAATTTCCCCTTTGTTCTAGGTTGCCTCTCTCCTTGATTATTTTTCATCCATTGTTTCTTGTCTTGCCTTTTGGTGCTTTGGAAAATAGTTCCACCCACTCATGTTTGTGGAAGCCCCTCAAATTTTGGAACATCACTATCATGTCTCTCCCATGCCTTCTTTTCACTAGACTAGATATATCCAGTTCTTGAAATCATTCTGGGTATGTTTTAGCCTTCAGCCCCCCTGATCATTATTGTTGCTCTTTTCTGCACTCTTTCTAGATTTTCAACATCCTTTTTATATTGTGGTGACCAGAACTGAATGAAATACAAATATAACAGCAATGTAATATCCAGATCACAGGATTATTCTGTATTAGCTATGCCTCATATTGTAGTAGATATCCAGGTCTAGGCTGGATGCCATATTTCACAAAGAACATTGAAAATGCATCCATAAAAAAGTGATCAAAATAGTGGAGGGGCTAGAAACCAAGCCTTAGGAGGAATGGTTGCAAGAACTGTTTAACCTAGGAAAAAAAGGATTAAAGAAAAAAAGAATACATAATATCTCAGACAGATATTCAGAAAATGGAATAGAAGACTGGAACCAAAAGGTAGGAATGGTTGCTGAGGAAAAAGATCAGGAAAACTCCCTATCTGCAAAACTAGTTGATAATAGAACAGTGTAAAGAATTGGTGTATTTAAGTAGAAGAGAGGTAGAAATGGTATAGCTTCCCTCAAAGCATATACCAAGCGCAGGATAACGCAGCAGGATATTGGATTTGAAAGTTTTCAATTTTTAACCATTTGGGAATCTTTGGCTTTGTTTGTTTCGCTTTTGTATCATACTTTTTTTTTTTTGTTTAGAGAAAAATATTTTTTCCACCACATTGGATTAAAGACGTTGAGCCAGAAAGTTTATTCAGTGAGAGAACTGATTCAACTCCTTTCTGACTATACCTTAGGGGAAAGAACTATCAGCACCTGACATGTTGCAGGAAAGATACTCAGTCATGCTATATCTATGTATAAACATATATCTTTGAGGAAAAGTTTTTAAATTCAAAAATGTATTATATTTATTTAAGGATTGTATATTCCATTTTATTGTATCCAGTGTGTAAGCATTTATTTTTATTTATTTTTTATTTTTATTCATATTTATATCCTGCCCTTCTCCGGAGACTCAGGGTGGCTTACAGTTTTTGGGGGATACAACCCAATGCACTCAGAAATAGCCTTCCTTCCATTGTATATGCCTGCTTATTACTAAGCGGCATTTTTACAAAGTCAGCTTATTGCCCCCAACAATCTTGGGTCCTCATTTTACCTACCCCGAGAGGATGGAAGGCTGAGTCAACCTTGAGCCTGGTGGGATTCGAACCTGCAATAATTACAGGCAGCTGGAGCTAAGTGCTAGGCTATTAACAGCCTGCACCACCAAGGCCCTTTAAAATGATTTACCATAAAAATAAAAGTCAATTTTAAAATCAGCCAAAGGAAACAGCTTGATAATGATGTTGTGCCTTAACTTAGCCACCCCGAGTTCTCACGGAGAGGGGGCGGCATACAAGTCCAATAAAATAAAATAAATAAAATAAATAATAAATAACGTATTATTTATATAGGTAGTCCTAACTTAAACCCACAATTGGGACTGTCTCTAAGTGATGTAATTGTTAAATGAGTTGTGCCTGATTTTAGGATTTGTTTTTTTTTGCAATGGTCATTAATCATGCAGACATTAAGAGAATCTATCTTGCCCCATTGACTTTGTCTATTGGAATTCTCTGGGGAGATAAAAATTGGTGATCACAGACACCAGATCACTGCAACCAATATAAATACATGCCAGTTGCCAAGTTTGATCACCTGACTGTTGGGAAGTAGCCTAAGTAGCCAAAATTCATTTAGCTATTTAGCCTTAGCCCAATTGCATTTATGCATTAATAAACTGTTCGTTAGTTATATATCAAGGTATTGCTTGTTATTTAGCATATGAAATAATGAAGAAATAGTTGGACGGGACTGACATCAATTTTCATGGAGTTAAACTGCTTTGTCAGGCAGAGATGATAACACTTTGGGTTAAATCATCTGCCTTGCTGCTCAGAAGTACCTATCCCCTAGGGCAGGGGTGGGCAAACTTTTTGACTCAAGGGCCACAATAGGTTCTTCAACTGGACCGGAGGGCTGGAACAAAAGCATGGATGGAGTGTTTGTGTGAACTAATATAAATTCAAAGTTAGATTACTTCACGTAGCCTTCTGGGAGAGCAAGAGAACCCTCCGCTCTTTCGGCTCCGTGGGCCAGATAGAACAGCCGAACGGGCCAGATCCAGCCCCCGGGCCATAGTTTGCCCACAGCTGACCTAGGGTGATGGGTGAGACCCTGGTACTAAGTTGCTTAGGAAGTTTTTTTCTGATAAGTAATGTGACTGATAAGTCAGAGACCTTAACCTACCCTGTAATCTTTTGTTAAACTAGGTTACTATGCCCACTGAAGATGTATGCATGATGTTACTCTTAATGATTGGTTTATAATAATGCATGCTCCCATGATTGGTTCAGGGAAAAATTGTATAACTGGGATGTGCCCATTTGGAACTTGCTTCCAGGTAACCTTTTGCAAATAAAAGTTCTCTTTTCCTTTCCACCTCTCTTTTGTGTGGTTCACTGAACTTGCACAAAGAAACCAAAGCTTTCTAGGATGCATGGCCATGATGATGCTGTGATGCTTGTAACTGCAATGACTGGTCATAAGTCACTTTTTTCAGTATCATTGAAATTTCAAAAGGCTCCTAAACCTTTTGGTCACAAGTCAAGAACAACTTCTATTTTATTTATTCAGTGTTGATGCCAACCAACTCCAGCTAAATGTGTCTGACTAATTGTCCTAAATGGCTTAGATCTTACATCAAGAAGAGATTTGGACTAAAAAACTTGTGGTGGGCATTTTTGCTATTATGATTTCATTATTTAATGAGACAATTCAACTATTAAGAACTGAAGAAATTGTAGCTTGCCAAAAAAAATGTAGCCTCCACATCTCCTGCCTTGAGCAGAGGGTTGGACAAAAGACCTCTGAGGCCTCTTCCAGTTTTATGATACTATGTTTATTTGCTTTCATTTATATCCTGCCTTTCACTATTAAGGATATCAGAACAATAAATATGACCCTTACAACAGCTTGGGAAACAGAACATATTAACAGATAGTGACCGGCTGCAAGTAATTTGCAACCTGTACTATATCTGTTTTGGTCTAATTTCAACAATATGCATATTGCCTCTGTACATTAAAATTTGACAATAAATACTAGGCTTCCAGCTAATGGCAAAGATGTTAACAGGCTTTAAGAAATGTGACAAATCAATTCATCTTCATATTCAACACACAGAGTAGCTTCACTAATGAATCTGCCAAACTAATCACCTGGAAAGAATATTTATTCTCTGTAAATGAATCTGTGGTTAGAGAAGTCTTCCATAGATACCAGAGGGCCTCATAATGGGTGAAATTATTTTCTTACCAATCCTCTGCCTATTAGATGAAGCAATATCAGGCACTTTCTCTGAATCACCTCAGAAGTGTTGTGGTTTATTGAGTCAGATGAGTCAGAGGAGATGGAGGGGGTGCCTGGGGGCTGCAAAAGCTCTGAGGAGCAGAAGGCCTCAGAGCTGGATGCAGAACAGGGCCCATTTACTCATGCTGAGGTAGAGAGAAAGTCGTTTTCAGGGTCTGAGCTGAGCAAGGGGAAGGAACAGCTGGCGCCTGTCCCAGATGCGCGTATGCACAGAGAAGTGCAGAGAGGAGAGTAATGTAGGACTGAGGGTCAACTATCCAGGAAGAGAAGATGATGTTAACAAGACCCTCCCTGGCTGGGATATAAAGAGGAGGGGTGTGGGAGGTACAGTTGTCAGATACAACCATTCATGCTCCACAAGAATTCCCTCTGGTGGATTTTTTTTATAGTAAGAAAAAGGTTTTTAAAAAGTTTAATTGGTTTGCTAATAAAACTTCCTCTTAATCCAAAATTTTGAACAAGAGACATTTTTTGTGACAGAGAGAAAGTTGCTATTTTGTCTCCTTTAATATTGTCATTGTTTACATGGTGACAACTTTTTCCACTTATGCTCTGTAGCAACATCTTCTTTTCTTTTCCCCCAAGATGTTGACTTCATCTCATCAACCTTTGGCCTGTTGCCAATGGATGAACAAGCCTTATGGGGTCTGTAAAGTGATTTTCCCCATGAACCAACAGCAAATCAAAATGGCTGCCATTACATTGTGACTGAATTCCCTCCTCTTTTAAGATGTGCCATAAGCCCAAGGCATGCAAAATAGCAGGCTGCAAAAGAAATAGCTAGTACCTATACTGCCGTTCACTCCTCCTATTTGAACCTACTCCCCAACTCAACATGGAAGGGTTGCTTATAAAAGCTGAAACTTTAAAACAGGTGGAGCAGGGAGAAAACATGTTTTGGGAGGTCAGCTGCCACCACCAAATGAAAGGAGTTTTTTTTCACAGAAATGGAAGGGTCAGGAAATAAAAGAATGGCTAGCCAGAGCCCCATGTTGGAAGAATGCCAGTGCTTTAACTGCTGCTTTTTAATAAAGAAGAAAACAGCAGTTGAAGAAAATCTGAGAAAGAGATGATTTAAAGATAGAATAGTCTGTAAGAGTTAAATGTTATTGTGCACTATTAGTAGTAGTATAGTATAATATATCATAGAAGTATAAGTAATTGTATGGAGTACAGTTTAACAATAGAATATATATGGAGAATATTGTGTAGTATAAATAGTAATAGAAATGGGGTAAGGCAATGCACATAGAAAGAACTCATATATTTGTTGGTGTATTTTTTTTTAATTACATTTATATGCTGCCCTTCTCTGAAGGCTCAGGGCGGCTCACAATTTTTGGAATGCAACCCAATGTGCTCAGCAATAGCCTTCATTCCATTGTATATGCCTGCTTATTAGTAAGCGGCATTTTTACAAAGTCAGCTTATTGCCCCCAACAATCTTGGGTCCTCAATTTACCTACCCCAAGAGGATGGAAGGCTGAGTCAACCTTGAGCCTGGTGGGATTCGAGCCTGCAATAATTACAGGCAGCTGGAACTTAAGTGCTAGGCATTTAACAGCCTGCACCACCAAGGTTCTTTCACTTTTATTTCACTTTTGTATCTTAAATATTTTTAAAAAATAAACCATATCCCCAACCCATCTAGGAAGATATAAAAATCCAATTGTCTAGGACCCAGAGCTCTTAATGGATCTTTTGAGCATGAGTCAACCAAATTGGGTATAATTTTAAAAGAACCTGAGACACTTCCATCATGCAACTGTGGTCACCATCTTGACTATTTTTATTCCTCTTAATGTGTCTTTTCCCCATGAACCCCACCTACCACTATTCTGCCATTGTTTCCCTAAAGAGCTGGGTAGAATGGTGCATAAAATGGAAATTAAAAAACTTCTTACTAAGCCTTAAATGACCTTACATGAAAAAAGCATAACAGGCTGAAATAATATAATTGAAACAATAGGACAAATCAGCCCTTCGCACTATTTATTGAGCAAAACACAGCTGAGTCTGAAAATCAGTATGTGTTGCCTATTTGAAGAAAGGAAAACAAGATATTTTTATTGATTTGATTTCTATATCTGCCCAGAGACACTTCTTGAAACAGCTAGCTATAGAAATCATGCATAAATAAATAAAAATAAAAGAAATAGAAAAATCCTAATAAAAGTGCTACTTATCACTTATTTTCTTTGTGATTCAGTTCTATTTTTAAAAAAAAAACTGTATTCAGTGCAGAATATGACATAGAAAAAGGGACAAGTGAAAGACCATTCCCACCTTATACCTATTTCAGACCTGTGACTGGGAGTGTTTTCCCTTCTGGTTGAAGATATGCAAAAAATAAAGGCAACACCAAAAAATCAACCAATTATTTTGTTTAACAACACTTTCCCACTACTGCTTTCTAGTACTGGATATCAAATGTATGCTATGCATATGATTTAGTTCTGGCCTAAAGTTTCATTTGAGGAAAGATGGCTGTTCTATGTTGGTCTGTGATCTACAGTTCATTTTGATCCTTGCTTCTATCCTGTTACTTCTGTGATTAACGTGGGATTTTCTAAGATTATTTTTAGAACCAATCTTCTTTAGAATTGCTCAAAGTTTCCCTAGTAGGATTTGTACCTCCTGATCCTCTTCTTTTTCATTCTCAGTGTTAAGACTACCTCTACTACCAGACATTGTTAAGATTATTGCTTCAGGCTGTTCTTCAAGTTAGACTCATTATTTTTTTATATTTTTATATCATTTTCTAAAATAGATTTACCTGCAATTGGAAAATGCTGTAGGAATCCATCTATGTTTGTCTCTTCTGAGGATGTTTCCCAACCACTGAATTAAAAAGGACCCATGTTTAAATTAGCTAAAACTAGTCTAGTAAGAGATATAATGCCTCCTGTCATGCCTTCTCTTGCTTCTTGCCTCAAAGCCAAACCACATAGTCCCAATGTTGGTATTTTTCCAATGCTTTTAGACCATTCTTAACTATTATGAGAAAAAGAAACATTTTTTAAAAAAGGAAAATTGACTGAAATTTTGATGGAAAGTATGAAAAGAATTTCTGTTTTTTAGGTAATTGAAAAAATGTTTTTTTTTATTGCTCATAGTGGTTGCCTATGGAAGAATATCAAAAATCTGCAAAATGGTTGATATAGTGTCACAACTGAAGCTCTGCTTGCCTCCTGGCAGATTTGTATCCCTTTTTCCCCAAATGGAAGCTCCCAGGTATTCAAACTCCCATCTCTCCAGTACTTTGCATCCTCTCTGGCTGCCTACATTTCAATTAACATCCAAGAACAGATTATCTCATTGGCCTTTTTTTCAAATTAGAAAGTTCGTGTGCTCAGAATTATCGGGAAGTAATACAGAAATAACCAGTAGCATTCTGAGCTACCTTGTATGTAGGTACAAAATAGTACTAAAACAAACCAAATGAATGTTAAAGTACTCTGAGAATTGTGTAATTTCACAAGGGAAGATGTTCAGGAAGTTAGTACACAGATTTTAGAACCATTCTATGTGATTTCTATCGAGAATAGTGTTGGTCTATAGCAACTTAACAAGGACATATAATGAAGTATGTACATACATATCTTTAGATGTGTGTACATATTCAGTTAAATGTCTACTTCCTTCAGAAGCATATTCTAGGACACACTGAAGCATTTGCTCAAGGAAAACGAGTAGACATAAGGCTTTCCTCCCTTATTTTTGTAGAATATTAAATGACAACGTAGAAATTAAGGCATAGGGATATCTATTTTTTCTTCTCATGGTAATAAGCAATTCCCAGAGATGTAACTATAAGGATGTTTCAGAGTATTGTTGAAAAGAATTATGAAGACCAGCAATATCCTATGGATATTTTACACAATTATTTCTCAGACTGAGAATAAAGTAAATGCAGCCAAGTTGAACATGCAGTTTCCTTGCTATGTTAACTTCATTCCAAATGGGAATGAACTCTGATTGGTTATAATATACATGTCAATGAGTAATAACATTAAATCAGCAATAATAATGAACTCATGAAGCATCAATTAGAGAAATATAGCTATTGCTTCTAAGCCATCAATACATATAAGAATGGAAAAATAACTAGATCAGGCCAAAGGTTGAGGCAAGAAGTTCATAAAAAGGGCATGAGTTTAACAACACTCTCCCATTGCTGCTTTCTAGTACTGGATATCAAATGTATGCTACATATGATTCAGAAAGTGGCCTATTAGCCACTTAGCGTCTCTTCCACGAATCTACTAACCTCATTCACCATAGTAGATGATCATTACCTGTGAATTCTATTTATTATGTTTAATAAACTATTCACTTAATCAGTTCTAAATATTCTTGTATTCTTTTTGATGAGGAAACATGTCATTCCTTATTTTTTATGCATTTATATTTATTCTTCCACACCTTCTCTTTATGTCAAGAAAGCCACAAAAATTATAGGCTTGTTTGGATGATCATTTTCATTCCTTCCTTTTGTAACTTCTCCATGTCTGCAATATCCTTTTTTCGGGGTTCAGTGACCACAACTGACCTTGGTATTCCATGTGTGGTTGCATAATGGATTTATGTAAAGGCATTAGCTTTTGTCAGTTTCATTTTCAACTGCTTCCCTAATGAATTAACCTTTCTTACAGCAGTCATACACAAGGTTGACGTATTTTCCTGGGATATCTATTATGACTATAAGTTTACTATACTAATAAATCATTGTCATTAGACTTTTGCAATTAATTAAATATTTATTTTGTCAGCCCTAAGCATTTTTGCCTGTTCTCGTTTTGTACACTTCTCCAATATGAAATTATCTGTTTATTCCCACTTTCTGCTTCCTGTTATTCATTCATTCAGGAATTACTTGGGTTACTGTGGATTTCATCAAACTGTATAAAAATAAGGAGAGTGAAAAGAACAGTGTAATAATTTGTTCATTTACCATGAACCGAGAGCCTTGGACTGCTTAAAGCACAAGCTACTTCAGAGCTTCTGATTTTTATATGTCTTTCTATTAAACTCAGATCTAAATTGTAGTGGGCTGTGCTTAAAACAGTCCAAGGCTCTTTGTTGTAAGACTTTCAAAACACTGACATGGATCTGAATTGAAACTACTATATTCTGAATTTTTCTCAAATCCAATAATATCCTGTATTCCCTGGTTTCAAATAAGCCATTTCAATTATGAATTGAAATATGGGGTAAGATATTAATTTATAAACCATGCCGGCACTTTAATTAGGTAGAGTGAAGTAGTCATTCCTGGTTGATGGATTCTAAATTTATCTGTCAAGTATGGTAGCTAATACTCTCACCATAAAATTGCTCAAGAAAGTATAATTGTCAATAGAAAGTATGGCCATGGGAAGAAGGAATGGCCTTGAAGGACATTCAGTATCTTTGATTGGTCCTGTATTCCAAAAAAACTTCCCTTCCATTTTTCCCTTAGCATAATTTTAATAAAAATCTCTCTCCCTCTCTCCCTCTCTCTCCCTCTCTCTCTCCTCTTTTCTCTTTCTCTCTCTCATTAAAATGGTGCAAGTTCATCTCAGATTTCATGGTTCTGTTTGGATTCTTTCCATTGTTTCAGAAGACATTCCCAATGAATTTCCAATACTTTTTGCATAAAAGGATTCACACATCAAAAGATACAAACAATACCACATTGGTAGAAGTTACTATCACAGTTAAGAAAATGCCAGACAAAAGTATACCATCTGCTGTACTGTTGCCTCACTTTTAATTATGTGGAGAACAAATAATGCAAATTAACATTCACACTAGCATAAATGTCTGGCATAACATTCACCCTATTCTTACAATGTGTCAGTTAACAACATTAGGATACAGCACAATTCATATATAATTCTATCATTTTCTATATAGTCTCCCTTTCTTCTTAGAACCATTCTTAAGTAGCTTCTGAAGGCAAGTTAAAGCATTATATTATCCAAGCCTTCAATTTTTGATATCTGTGCAGGAAGTGTTGGCAATTGTGTTTTTGACAGCAACAAGACATTCTGTAACTCAGAAGTCCTAGGCATTCTGTTCTGCTGTCACTGAATGTAATGAAAACATATTTCAACAGCAGGGAAGGAATCTATATCATTTTTTTGTTCCATTTAAATGGCAATGTTTGTACTTTATAAAATGTTCATACAAGGTTTCTAGTTCTGACCATCCTTTCTGGCCATTTAATTTAATTTGCACTTGGGATATTGGATGCAATTCTGACAAGGCATATTTGATGATTATCAAAGTAGAAATTCTGGACTGGTATTATTTTTGCATCTAATGTATAAACTTCCTTAACAACCGATCAGTGAAAGAACAAGTTTATTTCCAGAGCTGGAACTGATATTTATAGTTGCTGACCTGTGATTATATCTGCCGGATTAAGGAAAAATACTATAACTTAATGAAGACTGGATCTTTTTGTGCTAGATTTTGCTGTGCAATGTAAATCTTCAATTTTTGTTTCCCTCTTGGCTCATAGATAGTGAAGTGTAATTGTAATATATCAAAATTATATTTCTTAGCAAAATAAAAAAGTATTTATTCTGTGAAATGGATGGCATTATGTCTTGAATTCAGCAGGACAATCTCATTTAGCTACTGTATTTTTGAAGCAATTAAGGGTGATGAATCTTGAATGTTTGATCACACAGGTGTTCTGAAAATATTCTATAAAAATAATAAAGATCACTTAGAACTTATGATTGCCAAGTTCACAAATATCACTCCAGTTCTTTTTCACAACTTGTATTCAGGTGATGTAACCATAAGTGGTTCTTTCTGCTAAGAAGATGTTTATCTTTTATCAAGAATTACAATCTTATTCCACTGTGACTACAAAACCATACAGTGGTTTTGAAATGGCTCCCATTAAGTATTTCCAGTACCTCTTTATTTCAGCTGGAATAACAATTCTGTTAACATAAAGTATTAGTTCCTGTGATTCTTCAAAGAATGGGTGGAATATGCTAGGCATGCTGCCTGCATTTAATGGCTAACCATTTTGTAGAAGGTTCAACATTGCCTGCAGGTCTGGTGCAGAGTACTAAAGAAATGAGTCATAACTACTTTGAAGCATACAGTATTTTTATTAGGTCTTTACCTCTTCTAAAAGTTAAACTGAATCTAAATCAGACAATTTTAATTGGTGTTTGGGAAAGAATCTACTACAGGAATTATGACTGGATGGTATTCATCTCATCAGAGGTCTGTGGTATATCACTGGAATTCATCCACTTTTTTTTCAATTCATCAAAAACCAGTATCTTCTGATTTGTATATAGCATGAAGGATTCCAAACCATAAAGATACTTAGGAGAACAATCACATGGTACACTGAAGCAATATACTCTTTTTTCAATTTAGACATTAATTTGGCCATGGAACCATGTTTTTAGATCCATTAATATTATGCATAGATTACTCGTCACCGTTATTTTTTTATGATCTTTCACCTATTCCATGCAACTAGTGTCACTAATAAACAGCTAGTATCATAAAATGCACTAGGTCTTTGGTTAAGAGCTGTTTGATATTCATGAAAATGTCATTTTTGTTCATGTCCCCATGGACAACTAATGCCTGTTTTAAAAAATTTAAGAAGTGGCAAGAACTCTTGTCAGCCATAGCATTGAACCAGGTTTTCAATACAGATTTTAAAAATAGCTTTAAATGGATCTCTATTTACTTTGGTGGCAAAACAATTGTCATCCTTATCTACTACAGCAACAAAAGGCTGTATAAAATGTTGCTCTATTGCTGTCTCTATGCCTGTGAGAAAAATAAACACATATATCTGGATTTTTCATTCTGCATTCAGTTTTAGAGCAATTCTAAATAGAGACTCTCTTCTTCCAATCAGATTGTCTAATATGACTGCTAAAAGAAAGTCTAGAATGGGAAAAGAAAAATCTTGCTGTGCTAAATAACAGGGTCCATAGGAGAGGGTCCAAATCTGTGAAATGATAGATATGGCATCTCCATCCAAACTGTACCTGTTTTATATAATATGTAGGCTCTGCATGAATATACAAAATGGGCAGTGCTTGGATTGCAATACCACACTAGTCATCTTGCAGATTTTGACCCCACATGTAGATACCTATACTGCTTGGTCTATAAAGGATTTAGGTTTCTGGTGTAAGTTCTAATTACTGTATATCCAAGAATTTCCAAAGTTGAATATGGTTTAGAATTCTGACATCAACACAAAACTGTATCAAACATTAGTAAGACCTATCTGCAATATTTCATCCAGTTCTTGTCATCGCGTTACAAAAATGATATTGAGACTTTGGAAAAGAGCAAAGCAGAGCAAGGTCTGGAGGCTAAAACATATGAAGCATGGTTGCAGGAATTGGCTATGGCTAGTCTAGAGAAAAGAAGGAGTATGGGGAATGATAGCACTGTTCCAGTATTTGAGGGGCTACCACAAAGAAGAAGGGGTCAACTTATCTTCCAAAGAACCAGGAGGCAAGGCAAGAAATAATGGATGGATGGAAACTAATCAAGAAAGAAAGCAACCTGATATTAAAACTTCCTAACAGTGAGAACAATTAACCAGTGGAACAGCTTGTCTTCAGAAGTTGTGGGTGCTAATACATTCCCCACCTAATTTTGGCTCCTCTATTTTCTGTGTTCTTCCTTAATAGGTAAGGCATTGGCTCTTCTTTCTTATATTTACTTACTACACAGTAAGTACTGTGCACACTGCAAAGCAAAAGAGATATTTATTCCTTTCAAATAAAAAATACAAGCAGAGAAAACTGAATGAAAAATAACTTAAAATGGGTGGGGGGGAGTAATGAGGGAAAAATATAAAGTAAAAGCTACTTTTTAACAGTCATTTGCTTGGTATTTATATATGTACACTTTCATGCTTAATATTTCCATTTTCTGTTGAAGGCAGTAACTGAGAGGAAATAATTTTTAAAGTAATTGCCTGTGATTCTCCTATAGTAGCAATTACAGTTAAATAATTATTAGCTTCTCTGAATATTACTTTGAAGTGCTACCAATGCCACTGAGCACAGCTTTCTGTTGTAGTCCACGCTCTAAATGTCTACTTTGTATACTAAGAGCCCTATAGATGGTGCTATTTTCTCTATTTCCAGATAAACCAGGCATTCTCAGCAGAAAATGTTCAACGTTCTTGAACAATGCAGGAATTTTTATATATAAGACAGAATGGGTCACTTAATCAATTATAGAAAAATATCAGGAGGAAAAACAATGGCATTATTACATCCAAAGGCAAATTGTGGTAGTTCAGTTTACCCACTTTGACTGTGCCTAAAATAGTAACTGTAATATTTAGCATTTTTAGATGTGGATGTCCTCCTTTTTTATTCTAAAACAGTTTTCAAACATTACAATGCCACAAGTTAAACAGTAAGCTAAATGCAGTGAAAGGTTTTCTCTATAATCAGTAGAGAGTGATAAAGATTTGTTAACAACAGCAATTTATTTTTTTTCTTTAAACAGAAACCCAGAGGATTTTTTAAAGCTTGCATCTGATCTCAAAATCACAGGAAGCCAAATAAACCACAACAGTGCCTGCTTGAGCACAAAATATTGTAAGTAATGTATCACATATGAGAATAAATTTCAGGTAGAGGTTGCCTGAAGGTGACTGAGTGTGACACAGGTAATTCTTTAGCTACTCTGTGGTATCTTGTACTGAATAAATCTACTGGGGAGCCAATGCCACATTGGCTTCTTTATAACAAGATAAAAATAAGCATCTGTACTTCACAAGCTACAACACATTCTCCATTATCTCCTCTGAAGGAGCTCTAAATGCACTTCTGACACCCTGCTTGAAGATACGTATATACAGTGTGGAACATATTCTGTTTTTTTTTAAAGGTAAGGAAATTGAACATCAGAATGATTCAAAATCCTTGAGAGAAAAATGACTCAGGAAGATGTGTTTTATACTATATGCTAGACAAGACTAAAATGGATTTTGGCAGTTTGTGATTCAGGGTGCTGTGGTAACCTTGCCATTGCCTTAGCACCTCACTTGAACCAGCCTTATCATTTATTACATATAATACTCTATGGGGCACTGCATATTATGCAACCATAAAAATGATGCTTCATTAACCTCACTTTAGGAGTCAGTATGTGGCTTGAATCAGTCCCATTTTCTTAAGTATGGGAGGAAAAAAAATGGCAATCATCATGAAACATGCTTCCAGCAGCATCTCTGTTGAAATCCCCAGTGATAAAGATGATGGATTAAACCATTTTATTATTTGCAACCCAATGGAATGTTGGAAAGAAATTGATAAAGTGTATCAGGTTTGTGGACACTTTATGCTAATTAGCACACTAACTCTGAAAATAGTCTAGAGTAGGACCAAAGTCTAGTTACCTATGTGTGGACTGGGTGTTTATATAAATTTGTTTTGCTAATTGAATAAACAAGCAAATAAATATGTTGTGAGGAAGAAGTTGGAAGAAAGATCATATTCAAGCTTTTCCACAGTAGAGAGCTCAGAGAAATAAAACTCAAACATTTCCCAATTTCATCCCTATGGGAAAAATAATTGGGCAGACATTCAGAATGTTGGTGACACCTCCATTCTAAGCTCTTTCCCTTCTCCCTCCCTGTCATGTGATCTCAAGTGAAAAGCCTGATCCATGTATCCACCAGGAAGAACATATCCTTATGTGGATAGAAGACTTTTTTTTCCCTATGGAATCTTTTTCTCTCCCATACTAGCTTTTTATATTCATTGGTTGTTTTCTTGCAGACATTTTATTACCCAAACTAGGTAACACCATCACCTAATACATCAGTTAAATATATCAGCTAAATCAAAATAACATAATCCTAATCCTTCTGCCCATCAAATAGATGACTCACATAATCACAAACCATTTGAGAACAGATGAATGTGTGGCTAACAAGCATATCTGAATTATATTTTCCATTGTATGAAACCAATTCAAACAGTTTCTCCTCATATGTCCCAACTGTACAGACTAGAACAAGCAATAAATGTAAGCTCTGAAAGGAAGTCTGTATCCAAAGATAGATACTTTTTCCATAAGTACTAGCACTATGTTGGATGGTAGTTGATCACCCCTAATTACATATATTCAGGTGAAAACATTGTTCTCAGACTGTGTTCTGAATGCCAAATAAGCATGAGAACTGGTTACACAAATTGCATATGCATTGCTTTACCTACAAGCAAATACAGTGTATAGAAAGAACACCATGGAAGCTTATCCCATCTGCATCCTGCTCATAACACGAAATGGTTGTAAAATCAGATGTCAAGCTGCTTTCTCAGAAGCCTCTACTCAGCTGTCCAGTATGCTCAGAAAAGAAGCAATTTGCAATCAGTAAATAATAGACAGGATGCAGACAGTCAAGCAAGAAGAGAAATGATGGGGATGCTCTAACCCTGCCTTGGATAACTTGCTGTGTAAGGAGCAACTGCATTAGTGGTATATGATGCTTAACCAAAGCAGATGTTTCAGTTGGTTTGAAATGGAGTGTACTTCAGCATAAGATGTCGACAACATCTTTAAAACGCCTCTATTCTGCTGGATTTCAAATGCCTTTTCTTTGAGAGCTGCTTTTGGCTCTTTGCTGTTGTTGTTGTTCTTGTATTTCTCATATTTATGAACTAGACATCTGTCCCACCTTTATTTTGTGCAATTTAAGGCAGCATACATAATGCTGCCTCCTTGTATAACAACAACCCTGAGAAGTGGATTGGGTTAATTAAAAATGACTGGTCCAAAGTCACTAGCCAGCATTCATGCCTAAGAAGACTAGAGCTCATTCTACAATAGGCAGCAGAAATCACAATGACATCACTGTGCCATGTAATCATGTAAATACCACAATTACATATTTGTGTCAGCAAATCAAATACAAGTGCATAATTCACATTGTTTGCATGATTATGTAATTTTGCACATTACTTTCCATTCCCAAGGGCCCCATGAAGATGTCCATGATGACAAGGCATTCCAAAGTGTAATAACAAATAAAAATGTGTCCAGATTTAGGAAATAAGGGCACTGAAAACAGATTGTTTCCTGGGCTTCAGTGATGTCTTGGTTATAAGGGACTTTGCTGTCCAGAAGGACCCAAGGAATTTATGTTTGTGGTTTTCTGCACAATGGGATGAGCTCCTGTTATTTGCTCTAGCTCCTTCCCACCTAGAAGTTCAAAAGCATGCAAATTAATAGATACCATTTTGGTGGGAAAGTAACAGCATGCCATGCACGTTTGAAATACAGCATGCTGGCCACATGGCCATGGAAATTGTCTTTGTGCACCAACATGCCTACCGTCCCTGTCCTATTGTTTCTTTTTTATTCATATCCATTTCATGTATTCATAACCATGTTTATACTTATACCTGTTATCTAATACTTGCTTGACAAATAAATAAGTGAAATAAGTAAAAACATCGGCTCCCTCAGTCAAGGAAGGGAGATGAACACAGTGCCCTAAAGTTAGAAGAGCCTTGGTGGTGCAGGCTGTTAAATGCCTAGCACTTACTTCCAGCTGCCTGCAATTAGTGCAGGCTGGAATCCCACCAGGCTCAAGGTTGACTCAGCCTTCCCTCCTCTGGGGTAGGTAAATTGAGGACCCAAGATTGTTGGGGGCAATAAGCTGACTTTGTAAAAATGCCGCTTAGTAATAAGCAGGCACATACAATGGAATGAAGGCTTTTGCTGAGCACACTGGGTTGTATCCCAAAAATTGTAAGCCACCCTGAGTCTTCGGAGAAGGATGGCATATAAATGTAATTTTTTAAAAAAAAGTTGGACATGACTGACAGGAAAACCTTTACTTTATATAAATTAAAAGAGGAAGGGGGGGAGGGAAAGAGGCACTGGCTGTTTTGCTTCCGTTTGCTTTATTGAATTATATTTAAAAGCTTAATATAAATGAATGAGTCAATATATCCTGCACATAAGAAAAGTAGCCTAAAAATTGGGAGCCACTGTTGTCTTCCACATTCTATGGGTTGAGCATTTTAGAAACCTTCAGCATTTGGGATAGTAATTTGTTACGAATGCTATAAAATATCACGAAAAATGATTCCCACTGCAGCTTTCAATTGGCTGTCCTGGAATTCCATCCTATGGTCAATTTCACATTAACAGTAAACAAAACACCAGAATCCTCTCTAACCCAATACAAAATAATCTTCAACAGCAGCTGCTGCTGCCTTAAATTAGATTTAGACTTTGTCCTTCTCTTCTCAATGATTCAGGTGGAATGTCTATTTAAAATAGTTTAATGGTGTTATAGACTTCATTCATCATATATTTATTATTTCTGTTGGCATGCAACCTGCCACTAGGGGGAATCAAATTACCCTAAACTTACTTTCCCCAAAAAATCAGAGTTGTGCATAACAAACGTATCTTTATTAATGCCAACACTTATTCTATGTCCCACAAATGAAAGAATAGGCAGAATAACCTCTCCATAGCAACAATATCATCTGCAAATCATTTCAGAACTGAACTTGAATTTAGACACTATAGCCAATAGTACCTACTCTCTGATATACCTGTGATTATTTAGTTGTCAAAAATGATAATGAAAGAGAAAATAGTTTTCTTCTTTGTGCTTTTCTAGAGGAGAGATTTATTAATGTCAGATGAATCTCTAGAGTTCTGGAAAGCATTCTTTGTTATTTTGTTTTATTTGATTGTCTGCGTGTTCAGCAATCGATCTGAAATCGTGTTCCTCCAAAACTGGTTATCCTTTGTGCTAGTGCTAGAATACTTTTGATATTTGCAATAAGGCAGCTCTGGGACTCCTGACTGCTGGAAATTACCATGCTTATTAAAAAGCCAGAAACATATAAATGTTTTCTTCCAGCACATACCAGTTTGTGATGGATTAGTAATTCTCCACATGAGGAGCAGAAAAGGCCAACAGGTGAAGAGAAAAGTTTATTCAGGAATGATTGTTGGGTCTCCCCCACAGGAGCAGATACCAGCATTCAAATGACATTTATTACCTAGAATCCACACCAATCGGGCTTCAGGCCCGGGTACAGCATGGGGATAGTGTTGGTCGCACTGGTGGATGATCTCTGAAGGACATGGGACAGGGGTTATTCCTCTGTCCTACTCCAGTTAGATCTTTCAGCGGCTTTTGATACCATAGACCATGGTATCCTACTGTGACGTCTTGAGGGGCTGGGAGTGGGGGGCACCATTCTATGATGGTTCTCCTACCTCTCGGGCCGTATGCAGATGGTGTTGACGGGGGGGCAGGGAATCAGCCCCGAGATCCCTCCTTTATGGGGTGCCTCAGGGGTTGGTTCTTTTGCCCCTTTTGTTCAACATCTATATGAAGCCGTTGGGTGAGATCATCCGTGTTTTTGGGGTGAGGTATCATCAGTATGCTGATGATACCCAGCTTTTTATCTCCACCCCTAACCAACCCAGTGACACCCTCGATGTGATGTCCAGGTGCCTGGAGACGTTGCGGGTTTGGATGGGGAGGAACAGGCTCCAGCTCAACCCAGCCAAGACCGAGTGGCTTTATGTACTGGCATCTCGAGTTGTCCAGGATATTCCATCTCTAGTTATGGGGGGAGGTGTCAGCCCCCGTAGATAGGGTGCGCAACTTGGGCATCCTCCTGGATGCATGGCTCAGTTTAGAGGAGCAGATGGGAGCTGTGGCCCGGGGGGCATTTGCCCAGGTTCACCTGGTGCACCAGTTGCCCCTACCTGGATCGAGATGCCCTACATACAGTCACTCATGTGCTCATCACTTCCTGTTTGGACTACTGCAATGCTCTGTACATGGGGCTGCGCTTGAGGACCACCCGGAGGCTTCAACTTGTCCAGAATGCAGTGGCGTGGGTTGTGATGGGAGTGTCCTGATACTCCCATGTTACACCCCTCCTGCGTGAGTTGCACTGGTTACCGGTTGCCCTCTGGGTGAGATTTAAGGTGCTGGTGTTAACCTACAAAGCCCTTCATGGCTTAGGACCGGGATGTTTACAGGAGACCCTGCTGCCAGCAACTATTTCCCATCCTCCTGTGTGCTCTCACAGGGTGGGCCTCCTTGGGGTTCCCTCAGCCATACAGTGCTGGCTGGTGACCCCAGGGGTAGGGCCTTCTCTGTGGGAGCACCCACCCTATGGAACCAGCTCCCCCTGGAGCTTCGGGTGGCCCCTGACCTCTGCTCCTTCCGCCAGGACCTCAAAATCTGGTTGTTCCAACATGCTGACCTGGGCTGAGGGTGGGGAGGAGAGTTTTAGATGATGGTTTTATTGTTTTTAGCTTTTAATTGGGTTTCTCATTTAATATTTTTAATTGTATATTTTGTATTGTTTTATGATTGTATGCCACCCCGAGTCCTTCGGGAGATGGATTAGAAATCCAATAAATAAATAAATAAATAAATAAATAAATAAATAAATAAATAAATAAATAAATAAATAATTTATATGACATACACATGCATTTATAAACATGCATTTCTCATTTGTTTAAGATATACTTTACATTCCAGTGCACTCTGATGGGATTAGCACTGATGCTGGCAGATGGGGCATGTTGTGGACCCATCAGCTAAGGAATTTCAGCTGGAGAGGTCCAGATGTACAGACTTTTCTGTTGTGGCTCCCAACCTCTGAAACATCTTGCCCGCCCCCAGGTTTGATCTGCCACTCTTTTAGCCTTCTAAAGGCATGGTATGCCAAATAGCCACATGTCCTAATAGGGGTACAGCACATTGGAGGTGACTAATGGAGTAGAGAATACCCCACCTCCTCTCTGAGCACACTTTGCTCCCACCTGCTGTAGCTGCTTATTTTTAATTTAATTTTTAAATTATAGATCTTTTTTTATTTATTTATTTATTCATATTTATATGCCGCCCTTCTCCGGAGACTCAGGGGGGCTTACAATTTTTGGAGCGCAACCCAATGCGCTCAGCAATAGCCTTCATTCCATTGTATATGCCTGCTTATTATTAAGCGGCATTTTTACAAAGTCAGCTTATTGCCCCCAACAATCTTGGGTCCTCAATTTACCTACCCCGAGAGGATGGAAGGCTGAGTCAACCTTGAGCCTGGTGGGATTCGAGCCTGCAGTAATTGCAGGCAGCTGGAATTAAGTGCTAGGCATTTAACAGCCTGCACCACCAAGGCTCTTTATTGCTTCAATGTTTTATTATGTATTGTTTTCAATGTCTAGAGCAGGGCTGTCAAACTCCTGGCCCGTGGGCCGGATATGGCACACGCTGGCCACGCCCACACCCAGTTTAGCAAAATGGAAAAAAGTCCCAATACGTCACGTGATGACACCGTGAAGACTTGAGTTTGACACCCCTGGTCTAGAATAGCCTTCGGCAAGATGGGAAATATACAAGTTTGATAAATAAATAAGCAAGCAAATACATAAATAAACTTTTGCTTTATATGGTTAAACTTTACATTTTTTGCACATGCAAGTCATTTTGTTCCCCATATGGTCTTTAAAAATCTTGACTTCCCCGTCATAGAATATCCTGGAGTATGTGACCTTTTTACAAATAATTTACAAATAATGGACAAAGGACTTTATTTGTCCATACAAATGTCCCTACAATGTTACTGGCTGCTTGAGAAAGCTACCCTATGCAATGGGATTTGTATCCAGGTTAACGTATTGCCTTTCAACTTATCAGAGTGGAGGAAGGGTCGGTCATCAGCTGAGGTTATATTGGATTAATTCAGTCTGAATTGTTGCTGCCATCCTTCATAAGTGTACAAGTGCCCTTTAATTCTGTCTAGAAACAATAAGCAGGGCGTAATCTCAGACAATGTAGCACACTGATAAAGAGACAGGCTGCTTATTCAGCAAGCTGCTGAATTTCTCCACTGGCTTTTGCCTCTTTTAGGTCTAAAGAATTAATCCCTACATGAATACATGATATTATTTTAATCTTATTTTGAAAAGACTGTACTATGACATACATGCTGCCCAACCCATAGCCATCTGTCCCACTTCAAATGGGGAGAGAGAAAATGGTTTTCCCAAATACATGAAGACATATCTTCTTTTTAGTTTTGTTTCATAGATTTTAATATTTCAATTATGTGATACTAATTGCATTAAACATTTATTGATTGTTTTAGCTTTGTTGTAAGCCATCCAGAGTCATGTGTTTGTGAGATGGGTGACTATATAAATTGGACAAATAAATGAATGAATGAATTGCTGTGTTGTGCACTTGCTGATTCTCATGTATTTTTTATTAAAATAGAAGCAATATTATGATCATCATCATCATCACCACGACCTAATTTACTGTAGTCCAACAAATAAAGAAAACTGTGGACACCATACTCATAAAATAATGTGTGCTGCACCCACCCACATATCTAATTTTAGAATTAAATTTTAATTAAAAAAGGAAAATAAAATGAGAAAGGAAACTGCAGCTAAACATTAAAAAAAACCTCTAGCCTTATTGGAGTAATTCTTCAGATTTCTAGAGTATGAAATTCTGGGATTCTTAGGGCTACTGTATTAAACTATAATAACTATTATTCCTTATCTGAAAGTAGAAAGAAAATAATGTGCTCTAAGTGGAACTCTTCATCCTTCATTCCTCACAAGGATTTAGGGGAAAATATAACCTTTCCTTTTTCTCTGGGTATTTGAAAAAGCCAGAAGCAGAATCCTAGATTTATTTGTACTGTTGACCTCCAGTGCTAGCTATGTCTCATTTCATCAATATATGTGTGTCCAGGCATGTGTGAATAATTTGCCATAATCTCCTTACAGATACATTTTGATCCAGTCCAGAACTCCTTTCTGCTGCTCCTGCTCCTGCATTTTTCCTCTCATGTAATTCCTTTCCTGAAAAGATAAAGCAAAGTATAAAGGCGCTTCCTAACCCAAAGGTATTTGTAGCTTGAGATGTATTCACTCTTTTTTCTAAGTAGAATATAAAAACACATCTGTATGTTAATTATGTAAGAGATCTCCGTACATTTCCTGAAGATCCAACTCATATATTCTGTGATGTTGACTAGGAATATTTTTTTCTTTCTTTACCACATTTCCCTGAGTGTAATCAGTTGGAACTACATATTAAAAATAGGAGAGGCATTCTCAGAAAGTAAACATGGTGGCTGATTAGAAACCTTCATCATGCTGCATATCTAACCAACCCAATATTTAGGGTTGGTTTATTTGTTTGTTTGATATGCCCAGAAGGTATGACTAAGATACAGAGCTATCACTTTATCACTGGATGAGGCAAAGCTCAGGATTATTATCATTATTATTTTGGCAGAAAGATTTGTTATTTGTTTGCTTAATGGGAAGAATGTTGGCACTGGGGAAGTTTTAAGGGCAAAACAAACTGAGACATTTAATGCTCTATTCTGACACTTAATGTACAAAAGAAATACAAATTAAGCTATTCAAATTGCCATTTTGCTATAATAACTGGATGGGAATTCAATGGAATTGGTACAAAAATAGGCCTGAGGCCACCAATCGGCCACTTCAGATCTAAGGCAACTCTTTCCTGAATAGAAAAACAGTAAAGTATGTAATTTTCTGTGTTAAAGGACATCAGCTGTCTGTTGCTGCCCTTTGGCAGTATTTAAAACTAAAATTTGTTTTCTGTAAAAAGATCCTAGACTATAACTTATTTGACTAATTTTGAACTTACTGTGTTCATATAGAAAATGAATCATGTCACTAAAGTAGCAATAAGATTATCAATTTACTAAAATTTATGTTTTTCTTGACACCCTAAAAAGGTTATATCCTAAGAAAAATATTCATTTGATTTTGAAACAAGGTTTAAAACTTCATTTACACATATTAAATATGATGTATGTGTAATCATACTCTAAATATCTGTATGATTGTTGTTATGGAGACTTTTTTAAGAGTCAAGATAGCAGCAGAGAATGCTGATGTTAGCAATGGCCTGCATATATTTACAGTGTGTTTCTAGCCTATACGCACTGAAAATGTACATTTCATTTCTGGCTGTTATGATTAATGGACATCAATAGAAATGTACTCTATTAATTTTATGATCCATTTAATTTTTTTAAAGATTTTTTCTGCATTGGCAATTAAATGCACACACATACTAAACACAGAAATACAGAGAGAAAGAGAGAGTATAGACACACACACACACACACACACCCCTACCTATATATCTACATCTATATCTATCTATATCTATATCATCTGTATCTTTATATCTAATCTATCTATCATCTCTCTATCAATCAATCTTCAGTATGTGTATACACACACACACATATGTGTGTGTATATATATTCTTAAAGAAAATATCATTACAGTAGATGTTTGAAAGGTACGTTTGTTAAGAATGCAGTTTTCTTAAAATTGGAAATGTCAGGGAGTCATTCTCTTTTTCTTAAGGGACCTGCCCAGGGAAATAAAGAAGGGCTGCAAGGCAGCTGAACTTCAGCTCAGCAAGGCCCCTTTGTGTCATTGATTTGATTTGCCTTTTAAGGTTCTTTGTGTCATTCTAAGGCTTCGTCCAGCCACTCACATAGCTGAAGAGGCTTCCAGAATATATTATGCAGATGCAAATACCTTTTTCCACTATTTTCAGAAGCTGAAGGGAAGAGTCAGAAGAGGCACAGAGAGAAGTCTGCACAGCCAGACGTGAGCCAAGAATGGCAGCGAGAGTAGCAACCTGGCCATTGGCTTATAGAACAGAGGTTACATTGCCTGGAGGAAAAGTCATAGCATCTCTTTGAAGCTTTGCACCAGCCTGGTAAAGGTTTAATGAGAAAACCACCAGATATCAAGCCATTTTCAGAACAATTAACTTTTAAACCTGAGTTATTTATTTATTCAATCATTTCCCATCACAAAGAGAAGATTATTGGCAAGCCATACTTCCATCAAATTATGATGAAATATCCACGGTCCAAAACATTTTTAGTTAGATCAAAATAAGAAATAAAGAACAATTAAAATTCCATATCATAGCTTATTTAAATAAAACCCCTAGAGAATAAACCCAACATATAGACATCAATATTTATAATTCAAAAAATTGTCCTCAATAGCTCTGCTCTCAATAATGTCTATAAAGTAAAAGAGTGGGAGCTGACTGAATATCTGAGGAAGGATATTTTGAAGAGCAGGTACTGCAACAGAGAAAACATACTCATAAGCCTCTTCCCCCCAAAGTGAACTGTTGGCAAACTTTCTCAGGACCTATATGCTGGTATAATCCAATGTGAAAATGATCTTGGAAGATTGGGATAAAAGATTTATTTATTTATTTATTTATTTATTTATTTTATTTATTTATTTTGTCAATCGCTTACAAGATAATAAGTATCAGGATAAACATAGTTGTGAATACATGAAATGAATACATATATAAGAAAAATAAAAGAAACAATAGGACAGGGACAGTAGGCACGTTAGTGCACTTATGCATGCCCCCTACAGACCTCTTAGGAAAGGGGTGAGGTCAATAGTAGACAGTCTAAGGTTAAAGTTTTTGGGGCTTGGGGAAGAAACCACAGAGTCAGGCAGAGTATTCCAGACATTGACCGCTCTGTTGCTGAAGTCGTATTTCCTGCAATCAAGTTTGGTGCTGTTAACCTTGAGTTTGTATCTATAGGGAACGATCAGATGAAAAGTGGAGGAGCCCACAACTGATTAGCAGGCAGAGAAAGAAACTTAAAAAGGATTTGCTCTAAATTATCAGAAGAAATGGCAAGACATTTGTATTTTCAGACTTGCAACATTCGGTTAATGTAGTCTTTCAATAAAGTAGAATTAATTCATCTTGTTGTGTTTCCTGTCTGGTCTACTTGGGAGGTTGGCAGTTGAATGGGTGGATACTGGGTGGAGAGAGCAGTCTTGGAGCTATATCAGAATCAAACAATGTTCAGCCTTAGCCTGAACTGTACTGAGAAGCCAATATAGTTTCTAAGTTCTAGTTCAGTATAGGGACTGAAGTATCCACTAATAACTGGACCATTGCATTCTAGATTAATGTAAGTTGTACATATCTTCAAAATGGCCCAATGAGGGAAGGCATTACAGTGATCCAGAAAAGTGATAATGAAAGCATGAGTTAGATTCTCACATTCCAGGAAAGGCTGCAATTGAGGCAGCAGCTGGAGCTGCAAAAAGCCCACCCATCCCCCTTCTTCCTCCCCAGCCACAGATTCTGTTTGCCTATCAAATTATGAATCCAAGAGTACCCCCAGTTCTTCAGGGTAGGGAGAGCCACAAAGACAGATAAACTATGCAACAATAGTTGCAAAAACACATTTTAAGTCCAGAAAGCAGAAAAAAAGCAGGGGAAAGAAACTCAGACTGGCTCCACCTTAACTCCTTGAGGTATAGAGAGGGAGGAAAGAGAAAACACAGACTTTCAAGATACTGTCACTGTAGCCTACAGTATATGAACAAAATTCCAGTCATGCAGTGACTTCAAAAAGATGGCACAAGGAACATCAAGAGGTAACGCAGGGTATGAAAGAAAACTGCAATAGAAAATAACTCCATCTTGCTTAGATTTTGTAGCCTCCATTACTGGAATGAGACTTTTGAGTAGAATCTCTTACTCATTCTCTGGTGGCTATGTACAGTTGATAGTCACTTGCATATTGATGATACTGAACCTTGAACTGATAGATGACCTTATCCAATAAATGTACATAGCTATTAAAAAGCAAAGGCAGAGGAGCAAACCTTGTGTCACCCTACAGAGAAGATGCCACCTTATTCTTCTCTCTCACTACACAGGAACTACCCATGAAGGAAGGAGCAAAACCAGCACAAAACATACCTCCAACAACCCCAAACTTCCTGCTGGCATAGAAAGATATCATGGCTGACATATCAAAGCCCTACCCTGATATCTTCCAACAGAAGAAATGTTGTATATTTTATTCCTGGTTTTCCCATCCTTAAAAAGCCTGCTTCTTCTTCTTGTGTCATATCTATCATTGGACATTGGCAATCATGTTGGCAATCCTATTTTTATCAACAGCCACATAAAAAAGTGCTGCTGAGTCCCTTAGATTTTGAAGCCATGATGTTCTTCTTCTGCCTGGATCTCATTTGCCTTCAATCTTTCCTTGGAGGATTAAGTGAAGTATGTTGTATTTTTTCTGGATGTTGCATCACATGTCCAAAATATTGTAACTTTCACTTTTTTATGGTTTTATTTCCGTTGGCTTTCCCAGGTGGCTTATCACCTCATTTCTGAAAAAGCTTGCTAGAGGAAAGAAAACATTGAGATCTGATAATCACAGATTAAAATCAATCTTAGATTAAAATTGATTTATTAAAATCAATCTTAGGTTCTCTTTGCTCTATTCTATTACTACTAATAATGTAATAATAGATAGTAGACAGAGACAAGAACAAAGGAACCTATTGACACCAACAGAGAGAAGTTTCAATCCACAAACCTCATCAATCAAGGAGAAGTATTTTTAAAGTTAAATGATTCACATGCCTGGATGATGTAAGCATCCTATTGTCCAAAGCACATAAAGGCAGGGCAAGAAACAGTGGATGTGTCATGCCCCTTTTGGAGTCTGAATCCGAGGAGGAAACCAAAAAGCTGACAGGGAGTGGGAGTGTGGCTCTGTTGGCTGTGGAGGAAACTGGGGAAGGGCAAAGTCTGGCTGGGCAGAGCAGGGGCAGAACAAGGCAGAGGGAATTCAGAGGAAGACCCAGGCCCACCCCCTCTTCATCCTAGGGCACACAGGGAGAAACAGAGAAGAGACCAACATGGGTTGCATGGCTTACGGGGGAGAAAAGGGCCCTGATTCCCTTCATTAGCCGCAGCTGGAAACAATTTATAAAAAAGGCAAGCTGCACGCGGCAGGCTCTTGGGAGCAAACATGACTATATCTTGTGTTGACGTGGGTTATCTGTGTTCCTGGCATCTTCCCAACTGTGTGAGTTTTGCCGTACTTTCAAGTCAAGAAATTCTTGCTCCTGCCCTGCCAAACTAATTACTTCTGTTTGGCTTGTTTGGACTTACAGTTTGTGTTTACTCTGTTTTGGATTTAATTTTCTGCAGTCAAAGGCTGTTCCTGGGAGAGTTTTTCTCCAGCCAGAAGGTAACCTGGACATTAGGGGCAAAGTTGGAGATAATAAAGGGACTCTTATTGATTGTCTGACTGTGTTGCCTTTGTGCCACGCCCCGGGTCATCACAGGATGGAAATTAATCAAGGAGAGAACCAACCTAGAAATGAGAAGTTTGACAAGAATTAATTAGTGGAACAGCTTGCCTCCAGAAATTATGGGAGCTCCAACACTAGAGATTTTTAAGAAGAGACTGCCCAGACATTCATCCAGAATGGTTTGGGATCTCTGGCTTGAGCAGGGGGTTGGACTAGAAGACTCTAAGGTCCTTTCCAACCCTACAATTCTATGTTCTATATACTCTTGTATTTTGTTCTCCTGCCAATTCTCATTTTGTGTGATGACACAGAATTTGCTTTAGACATTATTTCAAAGGAGAGGAAAGTGGAGAAATTCTCAAAAGTGGTGTGTGATGCTTTTGCACTTACTTACTGTATTACAGATCTCAGCAAGTTACATCTCAGCTTAGATCTGTTAATCCAGATAAGAATTTGGATGAAAAAAACCAGCAATACATAGTATCCCAGTGCTGGAGTTAGGCAGTGAACAAAAAGAAAACATAAATCCAAAAGAAAGTAATAACCAGAAGAATGAAAACTTATTCTACAGTATATTATTGCCAAGAAAGATGCGTAAGTTTAAAGCTGAGCTCACCTTGAGGGCCCTTTAAGGTAAGGAAACAAAGATGTTTTTCTCACACAGGAATGATTTTTATCAACAGTTGGCCTGGAAATGAATCTTGGGTGTGTCTAAGAAAAAAATATTGCATAGTTTTCCTTCAGGCCATGATATGCTGAATTACTTAAATATTAAGAATGTTATATAGCTACATTATGCCATCAGTTGTGCCATGGTCATTCTGACTGTTTTTAGGGATAGATTTGATATGCACAAGTTATTAACTAAATATAAATTTGTGCCTTTAACTAACACTTTCCTCATTTTTTTCCCCTCGTATAATAATTTCACAATTGTTAGTTCCCACTCATGATTCTATAAAGGCCTTTTATAATATCACTTTTTTATTAGAGGAAGTTGAAGATGCACTGCTTATTTCTCAATCAAACCTAGTATGGAGTTTAATTCATAGGAGAACTTTTCCTGCCTGAATGCTACAATTATGTGCTGAAACCAAAAGCGACAAAAGGTAGTCTTTGACTTATGACCACAAATGAGCCCAAAATTTATGTTGTTAAGTGAAACATTTATTAAGTGAATTTTGCCCCATTTTACAACCTTTCTTGCCACGGTTGTTAAGTGAGTCACTGCACATGTTAAGTTAGTAACATGATTGTAAAGTGAATGTGGCTTCCCCATTGACTTTGTTTGTCAGGAGGTCACAAAAGATGTTCACATGACCCTGGGACACTGCAACCGTCATAAATATGAGTCAGTTGCCAAGCACCTGAATTTTGATCATGTGACCATGGAGATGCTGCAACGGTCGGAAATGTGAAAAATAGTCATAAGGCGCTTTTTTCAGTCATGTTGTAACTTCTAACAGTCATTAAATGAACTGTTGTAAGTCAAGGATTACCTGTGGTACACTATTTAGTGGTAGCCCTATTTTTGGAAATGACTCTCCAAAGAATTTCATTTATTCTTTCTCCCAGGTCTTTTTGCTATGCATGTTAGATATGTTACAATGTAATTCTTTAATCTGTTATGAAGTGTGTCTCACAGAAGTCAGTAAAATTTACTCATGGATTACATCTTCAGATATACTTATTTAGGAACTAGTTCCATTGAACTTAGTTGAATTTTACTTTTAAATCAGAATGTATTGCTAAAAACTTCCATCTTGGGCTTCCTTTCAGTTCTACTCTCTTTTGTCTTTTTAAAGGCATATTAAAATCTCTATATATGTTTAAATGCATTAAGCCTGATTTGACTTTGTGCTGGATTGATGGTTTTAATGTATACTTATCAACTGAAGTTTCCATTTTTGCACCTACCATCGCTATAATCTATCATTATTGATAGAGTTTATTTACTGAAACCTCCTTCATTACACCTCCCAATGCTGTGCCTGAAAAATAGTTTCTTACTTTAGGCAGAAGTTACAAAGCATATGTAGGAATGTCTCTACCTTCTGCACAGAACTTGTGTAATTCTATTGGTAATGAGTGACAAAGTTGTTTCACTCCCACAGATTGACTCAACTCCGGAAAAAAATCTTAAAACCAAAATTCCTTTAGGTTCTTTAGAAACTGCCCATTTTCTTGCTGCTCACTCTAGTGCTTTAAGCTGCCTAGGAAAATAAAAGGGTAGCAAATCCTTTGTGCAGCCATACTGAATAATTTGTGTATTTCAAAAGTATACATAACATGCTGGTTTCAGTGATTTGTTTGGCTTTTAGCTTTGTATATGGTGTAAACTCAAGCACTATGGTTTATAAAAACATGGCTTATGACTTAGTGTGCAAAACCAGCCAGTTATGGCTTATTCAATTAGCCATGATTATACATACTATCACTTAACATGATGTGTGAACCCAGTCAGTATTCTGCTATGAGGCTTGCTATAGGAGACCCTGTGCTGAAGCTATTTCTTTAGCTATAATAAATAATAGGGTGTTGAGATTTATACTGAATACTTGCTAGTCCTTAAATCTCCTCCTAATTGAGCCCAAAGCTTCTGGCCGAGCATATAATTTACACTGATTCGGTGCCAGAATTTTCAAGACAGCCTGGTGGGATAATAAATAGCTAGACTGTTTGATTTGAACCCAGGAGACTTGGGCTGTTCTAAGTATAAGATGGGATAACCTCAGTGGATATTTCCCCGGACTTCTTGGCCAGACATTATTCCAGCAACACAATAAATATTCAAACACTAACATTGCCATTGCTATAGTAATGATCAGAAGATAAGAGCCTACAAAAATTCAACCTTGGGATTCCAGCCTTAACTCTCTCGTTCTCTTCTCAGACCCAGCACCAGAAGAAAAGGTTGGAAAGAATTAGTCGAACACAAGTTTCTGCAGGCAGCATAAAAGCCTGAATTTGCACAGCGCCTTTACTTTTTCCTTGGGGAAATAGAGGGGGATGAAAGGGTTAGCCTCCACTGGGTGCTCATGTTGCAAAACAGCAGGGCTATCTGACTCTACATACAATCAAGAAGAGGTGGATGCAGCCCAGTTTTGCTGGCTTTCATTTGTTGATTTTCTCTTTCCCTTTGGCTGCTAAATTAAAAGAACCATCTGCAATCAGAAAATCCTTTTGACTGCTACAGCAGATTGATTAATCACTTTTTAATGTTCTTTTTCTTCCCAGCTCCTTTGCCAAAGGAGCTCCTAAATCATGTTTGTTTATCTAACAAAAGAGGTTTATCCTTGCATGCATTTTAATGTTCACATTTTCTAATCTGTTGTTTTTAGATTGTCACAAAGATCTCCCATGAGCGACACCTCTAGAGCTGTAAAGTAGACGCTGCGTTGTTGGTTGGTGGTTTTTTTTTTTGTTTGTTTGCTTGTTTTTCCACGCCGCTTTTCTAACTTATCGTACTGGTGACTTCTTTAATTTCTTGTCTTCCTCCCAGACACCTGCTCACCTTATTCGCTGCATTTTCAGAGAGATAAAGTGAAAATTGCTGTTTTCTGCTTTTGAGAGTGAAGGAGAGATTATTACATTGTCCCCGCCTCCCTTCCCCGACTCAGAGGTCTGCGCACCTCAATCTAAAAGAAAATCTCCTCACAGTACTTGTCGGCTGGTAGGATGGTAGGATATGACAAATTGTCAAGGCTATGCCCAACAACCTCCTCTATTAGAAACTTCAACCCCTCCATTAAATAATTGCAACTCTCACCAGAGACTTTAATTAGAACGCGCAACAAGCAGGAAGGAAGGAAGGAAGCTGGGGAAAAAACAGGCAAGACTCCCGCGGGTATTCTTCGAAGGCGGCGATCCCACGCTCGCTCGCTTACTCGGGTGAAAGATGCAGTGGAACCCGGAGGCGCTCGCTTCCGAGTTTTAAACCCTCCAGAGACCAGAGACCAGAGGCCAGCGCTCGAACAAACCGCAAGGCTGCTGGAAGAGGCGGCAAGATTCCTTCCGCAACCTTTTCACTCCCTTGGACCTCCCATTGGCCGAATAAGACCCAGCCCTTCAAGAGCGGCCCAGCTGTGGGTACCTGGGCACTCAGGTTGGGCGACGGGAAGTTACCCGCCCCTTTTACCTTTTTTCGGCCCTTTTCCCCTCCGACTGTCTCGGTAGGTCGGCCTTTGGGTTGGCTTGGGGTTGGGATAGCCTCCTTCTCCTCCCCCTTCTAGCAAAGGCTCAAGTCTCTCTTTACCCCGCCCCCCCAAGTACCGCTGTCGATGGATGGGCAAAGGGGGCTCTTTCCTCTTAGCTCCTGGGGATCCCAACTGCTGGCGCGGACCTATTTTTAAACGGTCCCCTGCGCCCGCTCCCTCTGATCCACACACACACACACACACGCATACACGTTTGATTTCGCTTGGCTCTGACGTCGCCGGGAGTGGGAGAGGGAGACAGAGAAGAGAAAGTGGGGGGAGGCGAGACTGCAGCAAATTGGGGAAGGCCTGGCATGATCGAAAGGCTGGTTGGGGAAGGGTTAATCCGCTGTGACTGTATGTTAATGAGCATCACGGCGATCCAAGGAGGCCGGCTTTAGCCGTCAGGCTGCTGGCGCTACCGCCGCCGCCGCCGCCGCCGCTGCTGCTCCCACCAGTGGGGGGCTGATGAGCGCCGTGCCAGGCTAGAGCCGAGGAAGGAGTGCAGAGCGGCTGTGGCGCTGGCAGCAAGTGAGCCAGCGAGCGGCAGGCTGAGGGAAAGGGTGGGAGGGGAGGGAGTGGGGGAACCAGCCCATCCACATCCCCGGAGGAAGCGGCACTGGAAGGGAAGCCCGCGGGGACGGCAGCCAGCAAGGCAAGGCTCCTGGGAACTGCCGATGCCAGGCAAGAGTCCGAAAGGCACCGGGTTGGGCAAAGCCTTCGCCAGCCCCAGCTAGAGCGCCGGCAGCCGGCACCAGCAGCAGCAGCGCACGGAGGAGCTTCTTGGAGGCATGACGGACTGAAGGCAGGCAGGAGCAGCTGAACGACTTTAGGAATACCGATCGATGCCAGCCAGCGCTGGGGACTTGCCGTGGAGGATTTCAATGGTTTGGGGATCTTGGTGGATTACCGCTCCGTAATTCCGAGGCGGAGGAGGAAGAGGAGTGGGGAGGAGACGGGGCGCCTCCCCCCAAAAAGGAGCGCAACAAGAGAGTCCTTCTCCGAGCAGAGGTAAGTCTCTGGAGCCCGAAGCCCGGCCAGCCTTGGCATGTTGGGGCTTTCCTTCGAAATCTGCTCCCCGCTTGCTCTGCCCGCCTCGGGAGGGATACCGGTGGGTGAAACTCGCCCCCCGATCCTTCTCTCCTCGACCTGTGGTTCTGGTTGTATTGTGTGATGAGCGTAGCGCCTGTCAGGAGCTGGCTGCGTGAGTCTGCTCCCGATGAAGGATGGATGGATGGATGGATGGATGGATGGATGGATGGATGGATGGATGGATGAAATGAATTTAGTCCTCTCCGAGGGCAGTCGGGAATCTACACCCGGCAGCCCGTGTTACGACGGTTATTTCTGAGTACCGTTAGGACATGCGCCCCGCTTGGCTTTGGCGCTGTTCACCGGCAGTTTTCTAGCGCTGCAGGAGGAAGGGGTTGTGGTTGTTTTTTTTCGCGCCCCTCAGCCAGCATCCTGACCCAGGTGAGGGCTCTTCGGGTTCGCTGCTTTGCTACCAGACCGCCGCTGCTCCCCCATCCTAAATCCAGAGGGCTGCGCCTTCGCCAGAGCCCGCTTCCCATCTAAAGGTGGCGAGAACTATAAAGGGAGAAGCAAACAGGTACAAGAAAGTTCCCAGAGAGAAAGAGCGCGCGAGCGCGCGGTTAGTTTTCAAGGGCTTTCACTTGCCAGCCTTTCTGTCCTTAGGAAACCGTCGTTTTCCTAACCCAGAAGCTTCTCTTGGGGAAGTAAATGAATCCGAACTATCCAGGAGGTTGGCCCAAAGACTGCTGCATGTATTTTCTACAGAACCCAGAATTATTGGCTTCCTAGTCAGTCTGCCACGGAAACCTGTCTTATCCCTGGACAGGGTGCATAATAGAGAGAACACTCAGTTCTGGCCTCTTTGCCCAGTTTGTCTCCTCTGCAGTGAAGGTTGCTCACAAAAATCTTTTTTGGAAAGCATGGATGGTTATCTCAGGGAGTTAAAAAGTAAAACAAAGTCCCCTTCCACCTGAGCATGATTCCCAGAGACTTACATGGATACATCCATGTACTTTTGTTGGCAAGATGGTAGTGTGAGTGGCCATTGCCTTTTCTTCCATTGCCTTACTTCCTAGTTTAGCCTACAGCCCTTGATAGTTCCTCCATCCAAATGGTAACCAGAGTTGACCTTGCTTAGCTTTCCAAATCGCATGGCATGAAAACCTGCACATTCATAGAAACCGAAGGATGGGGGGGTCGTTGATCCCTTTGGTGGCATGGATCAATACATGGATATAAAGCATTCTATGAAAGAAGACTGACTACATACCTATGTGCACATATGCATACCCAAGGTAATCTTGTATTTGCCTCCATTTCCCCAGGATTTGTGTAACTTGTGACTTGATCAGTTCTGACTGTGGTTGATGTGCCATCATTGACTGGGCTGCTTAATTGTTATTGTCTTCCAGTGATAAGTCAATGACCTTCCTTTATTCTAGGATCAGGCAACTGAAAAATGTATATTGGAACACAGATGTCATTCAAACCAGAACATAAAAAAACAGTTAAGTTTTTTTTTCCTATGGGCAGCTGATTTTTTTTTGTTGTTCTCTCTGTAAATATCTTCAGGGTCATTTGCTTTACTGAATTAAAATCTCTCAGGTGAACCAGGAAGTAACATCTAGTTGAAAATAAAAGTGCAGTCAAAAGTTTTAAGGGCTTAAAATCAGCATATGGAAAAAGTTCCCCATTCTGTCAATGCTCCCTGAATATTTATTTGAAGCGTCTTTCTATCCTACTTCAGCACATTTGTAAAGTTCAAACAAATGAGCGATGCTTTTTAGAACCTTGAAATTATTTCTTATTTCTTACCCTCACCTCCACCAACTCTATTTCCCTTGAGTATATCTAATCACCTCCTCCATTAGTCCTGTCCTCCCAATTTTCATAGAATATAAACAAGAAAAAGTATAAAGCAAGATGGGTACACTTCCAATGACTCTTTGGCTGGTGGGCAAATGTCTCCACCTGCCTTTGGCTCTTTGCTTCTGTTCTAGTAAATCACCTTTTAATGCTGGACAAATTGTTTCTGAAAGCAGCTAAATGAAAATAATGTCTGTATTGGTTGCAATGGAGACACTTGGACCCAGTGGTGGGATTCAAGTAATTTAACAACCGGTTCTCTGCCCTAATGATTTCTTCCAACAACCAGTTCACCAAACTGCTCAGGAAGTTAACAACTGGTTCTCCCGAAGTGGTGCGAACTGGCTGAATCCCACCACTGCTTGGACCATAGAGCTTTCTGAATGTATCTCATTTTTGATGCTGAAGGGAATTTTCTGCTCCATTCAGAGTTTCAAGATTGCCTGAATGCTCTAAGAGATGTTACTAAGTGTTTCCCATTGCAATGTTTAGGAATTTGTGCAGATGCTGCTGGAAAGAAGTTATTCCTTTAAAGCCAATGTACAACACTTGAAAGCAGTGATAAAAGTTTATATTAGGATTAATCAACCCATTGCTATTATACCTGTATCTCAAGCATTGTGGGGAATGTGGGTGAATGATTTTTCTGGAATCTTGCAGTGACTCCCTAGATACTCTCTTTGTCTTTTTCTTAAAATGTTTGCAATTGTTCAAAAAAAAAAATGACCTTCTCGAAAGGATGGAGAAAAGTATCAGATTCTAGATGAAACAACGGATGTAAGTCCCCCATCCTTACTTTCCTTGCTTACCAATTCAGGGAAAGATATGGATCAATGTGTCTGTCCTAGAAGTTCACTGTCCCACTTTTCTTCTTTAGTCTTCCTTTCTCTCTCTCTTCCTTTCTCTCTCTTTCTCCATCTCAGCCTAAGAAATTGCATCAGTTGTAATGCTCCGGTTTCTCACCACCAAGCTGATTCCTTCTTTGGGGAATAAGCTTCTTCCCGCCTGCTGGTGTTGTAAGAACGAAGTGCAAAGCAGTCTCCCCAGATTGAGACAGGCCCATTTTTCTCTTTTGAAACATTGCTGATTGTTCAACTGATCTTTATTTCATGGGCCCTTTAGAAGAAACAGACAGAGAGAGAGAAAGTTGAAGGCAGTGATACACAGAAAAAAGGTGCTGGCAGGAATATAATCACCTTTATTCTGCTGACATGAAATATTTATAGTTTGTAGCTATTGAGGATCTCTCCTTTTTCCTTTTGCTTCTCTCACCATTGTCATTTATTTATTTACTTATTTAGTATAATTTTGCACTTCTTCAGTAAAATAATATTGAAACCATTTAAGAGGGGACTGTTCTTTCTGATACTTTCCCTCTCTGCCAGCTGTCTCTGCATGTAGCCACACACAGCTGTTTACGTTCATAGCCAAGGGGTACAATGTACTTCTGTCCATCACTACAAATGGGAAAACCAGGAACTGTTAACGAAACTACTACACACATCATAGAGGCCAATGCATTGTGTTACCATCTGCTAACTAGAAATTATTCACAGTCATCTATTTAGCTGGCCAGAAGAAAGGAAACTCACCATGTCTTCTTTTCAGGTGCCTGTACAATCTTCAGATACAATCTTTCTGTCCACAGATTGTGTTTCCTTTGAAGATTCTGTTATTAATCCATTCAGTTTGATTTTTCTTCTCTCTTTTTGCTCCTGCTTGTATCCTGCCTGCATCTACTGTCTTTACTTTAAGCTTGCTCCCCTCCTCCCCAATAACCCTACCATTCAAATAGCAGTAAATATTTCGTGGCTAATTAAAGTAAAATGTGGTTTTCTAAGTGTTAATCTCTTCAACACCATGTCACTTTCTTGTAAGAAGGAAAAGCTGAAGTCCATATGTCAGAAGCAGTAGATGGGCCATCTTTCTCAAAACTATCCAAGTTACATTATTTAGCTTAATATATGCTTCGAAGCATAACTGTCGAATGTAACTTGAATCAGTTGAACAGATTAGTCATAACCCCATTTTACTGACTTCACTGAATCTGCGGTAAGCACAACTTTAGTTTAGATGTGATGCAGTGTCCATGAAAAAGTAAGCAAAGTGAAGATTTCCTGTTATAAGAAAAGTGACTGCTCAAAAGATTTAGCACATAGAGAGAGTCAAGACAGCATATGGTCTTTGTCAGGTATGGATTGCTGAGGTATGGAAAATTCATGCAAGACAGCTAAAAATCTGTTCTGAAGTAAGATATCGTTTTAAAAGCTTTCCACAACCTGGTGCTCTTTAATTTTCCTTCACTCCGTTTGCTGTCCCATTGTGAGTTCCTTTCATAACTTTTTTTTTAATCTGCCAATTCACTAATGCATGAATAGCGGCTAGCAGTGGTATGCTTTTAATTTTAAAAAACCCTATCAAAAACAGAATCCTTGTCTTTAAGATACCCAAGTTTCCCCTACTCCCAGTACTTGACATCTTTCATTCTCTTTTGTAAAAGCTTTGAAATACGTCAGTGCCATTTTTCGCCACTAGAGGGGGACTCCTGCAGATTAAGGTTGATACACAGTATTTTGCAGGGAGCATGAAGGAAAAGACCTGTCTGAAGAACCTGCTAAATTGGTTGGTCTTCTGTGTATCTTACAACACAGTGAGGTTTTTGTATCTGTACACACACTTGTGGGTCAAAAATGTGTAAGGCATTTGACTTACTGTTTTGTGACACTCTAGCTATGAATGAAAATTGCATTACTGCAGGAGAAAACAATGGGGTGCATGATAAGTAGATATAGTAAATTGGTATTTTCCCCTCTGATCTCATTTTTTAATTAGAATTTTTTATCCCACCTTTGTTCCTTTATAAGTAACAAACCTAATGTGCCTTCCTCTTCCTATTTTGCCCACAATAACAAACCTGTGTAGTGGGTTAAATTTACAGAGAGTGACTGGCCCAAGGTGACTTTATAAAAATGGGACTAGAAGTCACAGTTTCCTGATTTCCAACTGGGTGCCGTAACCACTAATCTTTCTAGTTGGTTTTCAGTCTCAAGCTTTCCCTGCGGTCCATGTTCTCACAAATGATAGTGAAATTGTATTTGGAAAACTCAGAAATGTAGCAAGGTAGTTTCCCAATCCCAGATGTAAGTGTCTCTCCTAATCCAGGATGATCTATTGTATCTTGTACTATGCTGTCTGCTGCTTGGCTTGAATTCTGCCCCATGCTTGCATTCTATTGGTTGGAAGAAGATTTGGCTGCTGTTGCTGTGTGATCATGCAAGCCAGGGATGGGGTTGCTGAGAAAGAAGTGGTCTCCCATGGTCTGATCTGATCTGGCCCAGATCATGTTTCAGCTTAATCGCTGCTTCTTCTTCTTTTGGTGGAAACTGAACCAGGGGAGGGGGGACAGGCTGAAAATATGAAAAGAAAGATAAATGTATCATGTTAGGAAAGTTTAATCCTGCTTTGCTGTGGCTAAAATTACATTCAGAGCTGGAGATAAAAGGCATTGGAGTAATGTTATAAAAAAAAGCCAGATCATCTTAAAAGGCAAAGTGATAGCGAGCCAAGTCAGACAAGCTATCAATCTATTGCTCTCACACAGAGGCATTTCCTGGGGAAAAGAAGCAAATGAAGTATGCTGCCTGTTTTTCTCCTGCCTAATATTGCTGACATTCTGCAGTGGAGAGTGGGAGTGTGTGTATGTGGGGGAAGGATCTTGGCACAAAACCCAGGACCAGGTTGATATTTGCTTCTCTTCAGGATATTGGCATAGTCTCTGTGTGGGATAGAACCTTGAATAGGAGGGGCTCAATGACAACAGTCTGGGGTAAATTAGTCATACCAGGGGTCACAAAAGTTGCTAGGGACCAGAGTTAGCTCACATACAACTCTACTCAAAAAGGTTAGGTGAAGTAAGTGGGAAGGAAAAAAACACAATAAGAGTGAAACTTTGGAATGTTGTCAGTGGTTTGTGTGGCTTAGGAGGTTAGTTCAAATAAAGTGATATGTGCATCAAATTCAATTTATATTGTTATTATCCACATCTTTGGATGAGGGGAAGAGCTCTCTGCCAGTCTAGCACCTGATATTTTTAGGATAAGCTTCCTTAACATGTCACTCTTTCAGAAGTGTTAGGCTAAGTTACTAGAATCCTTAGTCAACATGCCAGTAAGAATCGGAGCTATAATTCTAAAGACGTTGAAAGTGTCTAGATGTGATTGTCTTGGACTTCCTTTATTACTATGTGCAGGCAACCTGTGAAGCTTACTTACTTCTTTGTACTTCCTAACCATTCTTAGGTGATAGAATTGATCTACTGTCAATCAAATGTATGGAAGCAAAATGGCACAGGATTGAAATTATCCATCCTGTTTTCTTTACTGAAATATAATATGATGGATTAATCATTAAGTAATCCTTTCCAAATTAGTGTTTGCCAGTATTTATTGTGTAATGTACTAAAACCTTCAACAGTTAAAAGGAAATGAGTTGGAGGGCATCAGGTTGGGGAAGGCTGATTTAGTGCTCAATAGATTTCTAGTTCTTTGTGGTATCTCAGTTGAAATTAAAACAATGTTGTAAGTGATTATTAGACTAAGTCGGTAGCTGATGTTGTCAGTTATGAGTACAAGATTTCATGACATCCCCTACAGACCAAACCAATTCCTGCTAAGCACTAATGAATTAACTTAATCAACATTATCTGTGGGTCACTCACAGTGGTGCAACTGAAATAATGATGGGTTTGCTTGGTTTTCTTCCACTTTCTCATTGTGTGTATGTGTGTGTGTGTGTTCAATTAGAAGTAACATCCTGTATAAAGGGAGGAAGGATACTTATTTGCATAGTCCTAATACTGTTTCATAATGGAAAAAAAACTAAGATCAGATATCCTTTAAAAAAAAACCAAAGATCCTTTTTGTGAAATTACCACATTTTGCAATTTTGGCAAAAAAAAATTGCAGGGTAAATATTCTATTAAATAAATAAGGACTTGTGCTGTCTTTTACCTGATGTTTAATTCCATAGGCTGATTTCAGCTATAGAATGTTAGTCAAACACCTTCCTAAGCTGGTTTTGGCAGAACTTGGTGCACATGAAGGCATCCTTCTGGTGACTGATAGAGATCAGCTTGGTGAGCTTCACATTACAGCCTTTGTGAAAAAGGCGTTTTGCTTCACTTGTAGTTTACATAGCACCACAATACCCTGGCAACCCAAAGGTTTGCTCTTGAACAGATGATATGGATCTTATCTCAGTCTTGTCCCAGCAATCTTGTATTGTTCCTTTAATATCCAGAAAAAATGGTTTTGCCCTGTTTACTCCATTATGGAATTAAAGCGTATAAAGTTTATGCTGCTCTTTCTATGCTCTGGGCAATGTGTTCATATAACCAAGCCAGAATTCATCAGTCACTGGAAGATTTCTAGGAGATGGTGCTCCATCTTTCAGGGTATGCTAAATACATGCCATTAGCTAGACAAATAGCTTCCTCAAAATATAATCTTTCCCCTGTTAGTGAGGACAACACATTTGTTAGGTCAGCAATATGAGCCACAACAGACTATTGTTATCCTGATAATACAGTATATTGGTAGAGAAAAGATTGAACGATGATAAAGATGCCTTAGAAGGAAAGCTTCCCACATCACTAAAATATTCACAGATAGACCCTTTGGTTAGGGCAACCCCAGTTAGATGGGTACAGGGGTGGGATTCTACCAGTTCACACCTATTCTCTAGAACCAGTTAACATTCTAAGCAGTTCGGAGAACCGGTTGTTAGAAGAAATTACTGGCCTAATCCTGTAAGGAAGGCAGGAAGGAAACATTCTGGTGTGCCTTACAGAAACTGCCTCTCCGTTAACCTTTATTATAACCTTGGCAGGACTAGACTTCTTTCCCTCCTTTGCTGGTACTTTGTTTGTGTGGAGTGACCATGCAAAGTTACAATGGCACTGAAAAAAGTGACTTATGACCATTTTTCACACTTACGAAAAACAGTCATGAAAGGCCAGGCGAGGAGATGCATGCCTCGATGTGAGTGATATTGAGTTGGCCATGCCCATCCCATAACATGACCACCAAGCCATGTCCACCCAGTCACATGACCATCAAGTCATGCCCACCACCTAAGCCATGCCCACAGAACTGCTTGTTAAAAAATTTGAATCCCACCCCTGGATGGGTAGCAGTATGATTTGCTGTAACTTATTTGCTATGATTGTGTTTTTATGAATGTAAGTCACATAGAATCTAAAGAATAAGTGGCATACAAATAATATAAATAAATCCTCCATCTGCTTCATTAATTGGAGGTAAGCTCCACTGAATTCAATGGGATTGGCTTCTGTATAGATCGTTTCAGGTTTGCATTATAAATCAGATTTCATGTGTGTGGCCACCAACAGCAATAGCAACAGCACTTAGACTTATATCCCACTTCACAGTGCTTTATAGCCCTCTCTAAGCAGTTTAAAGAGTCAGCATATTGCCCCCAACAATTTGAGTCCTGATTTTACTGACTTCAGAAGGATGGAAGGCTGAGTCAACCTTCAGCTGTTGAGGGTCAAACTCCTGGCTGAGGGCTGAGTTAGCCTGCAATACTACATTTTAACCATGGTGGCACCATGGCAGTGGTGGTATGCTACTGGTTTGGACTGGTTTGGCTGAACCGGTAGTAAAACAAAAAAAGCCTGCCATGAGGAAGAAAAAAATCCTGGACAATCAGCTGAGAAGAGAAAGAAGAGAGAAGCACAGGATCGGCCCTCCCACCTGCCCCTGCACTTTTCTCTTGTTTATCCTCTCAGCTGATTGGCGCTACAGGCCTCAGCTGGTGTGTGGAAAGCTATGTGCGTGCATTAGGTGCACGCACGTTGGGTGCCCATGCACACACGTGATCACTGAACCATTAGTGGAACAGGTTGGATCACTGCTGCACCACAGTTATAATAATAATAATAATAATAATAATAATAATAATAATAATAATAATTTATTTGACTTGTATGCCACCCTACTCCCTAAGGACTCAGGGTGGCGAACATTAAAAACAGAACAAATTTACAATAAAAAACTATTAAATAGAACAAGTCAAATACATTAAAAAACATTAAAATAAATAACCCTAAAACCCCACCCGGGTCATTCCAGGCCGGCCTGTTGAAACAACCACATCTTCAGGTCCTGGTGGAAGGAGCGGAGATCAGGGGCCAAATGGAGATCCGCGGGGAGCTGATTCCAAAGGGTGGGCGCTCCCACGGAGGAGGCATTTATAGTTACTAACTAATGATAATGCAACAACAGAACCTCTATCTGAAGATTGCAATTGAATTGATTCAATAAAAAGGGAATGTGAAATGTTGGAGAACAAGAAAGCAAGCTAATATAGAGTTTCTATCCTGCATGAAGCAAAAAAATATATGTTCATGTAGTTAATAAATGAGAAGGTTTTCAAATGGGAAAAGAAGGTAAATAGTCCTACCAAGTCCAACCTGATCCTCTTGAAAGCTGTGCTATAAACACCCCTTCTTTTGAGCCTGGGGTAACAGCTGCAGCAAATCAGTAAGCAAACTACACATCAAAAATGTCCATAATAACAACAAAGCTTCCATTGCATTTTTATATTTATAAGTAAATCTTATCTCCTCCAAACTAGCAAAATGGCATTTCAGGCTGATAGCTCCGTTTTGTTTGTCTCCTTTTTCTTGGGTGTGGCGGGGGGGGAGGGGGAGAGCAGAAACACATTTATTAGATTTATAGATGTGGCATGAAAAATGCCTTCTTTATTTGCCTTCTTTATTTCCCAAAATACCTTTGAGCCCCATAATAAAATGATAGGCAGCTGCAACCGAGTGCTTCATCTGGCAGAATGATTACCTGGTCCAAATAAAAAAAAAATGTAAAAGATAAGCAGGACTTAGAGGAAGTGTTCTGCAAGGGGGAAAAGACTTTCCCAGCACTCTTGCTTATGAATTGTCTTCCATGAACTTAGCAGGTGAATATCCCTGGTCACCTGGGCATTTTGTGTAATTCGCATATCAGAAAGGATGTAATGATAATGTAACTCCTCATGGCTTAGATGCTGTGCCAATGTGACCACTATAAAATAATGAATGGTGTGGAACTATAAATTGATCCAGTAGGAGACAAGGAAACAGAAGTATGCTAAATGTAAGCAAATATTCTGAAGTCATGATGTAGGTTACCCAACGGGGTATTTTTCATATGCATTAAAACTATAGCTTTTAAATTATGTTTGAAAAAATGAAGGCGAATATATGTGTCCCAGGATAATGTTGCAGGATCCAATCTGGGTCTCTAGAGAAGTTACCTAAAGATGGGCTCCAGCACAAGTCCAAAAACTCAAAAGAATAACTGGCCCAGATTGGATTCAGACATGATGGCTTGGGGAAGTTAAATAATGTTGTATATATTTATATATAGCAGTTTGAAAGATGGTGCTAAATACTATATACACAAGAGGAACACGTAAGTGAGTTGATTTGGTGGAAAATTCATACTATGCTGAAGCAACCTGTCATGCATGAATGCCATGCAAGGAGAGAGACTGTGTGTGTGTGTGTGTGTGTGTGTGTGTGTGTGTGTGTGAAGAGAGAAAGAAAGAAATTTATGGTGAGTCACATACTTAGAGAGACAGATCGGGAGAATAGATCAAGAACCAAACTAGAAATGAAAGTAAATGATTAGCTCAGTGAAAATTCAAAGAGGGTGTTTTAAAAATCAGAGCTGTACAGGCAGAATTTCTGCATTATTTTCCCCATAACTGCTTTTGTAGGTTGTATCTATTAGATCTGATACCCTATCAAAGTATGGTTCATTTTTCAGCACATATCACCTTAGGTGAACCCAACAGTTCTATTTTGTTATTTTTGGTCTGAGGTTCAGACCAAGTGTGCATAGTTCATGGAGAGGAAAGGGTCAGACGGATGCCTTCAAAACAACTGGGGCCAGAAAAGAATAGCTGGTGTGCTGATCAGCTGTTTGGTGGCTAGTGGCACAGGGTGGTGTTATGTATGCAGGTTTGAAGTCATTGGTTTAGTTTGAACTGTTTTTGTAAACTGTTAGAAATGATTGGTTTAAAAAATGCGGGAAAACCCTGCACTCTGATTGGCTGTCAACTGCGGCTGCTGGCTATAAGTAGCAGCCGCAGCCCAGCCAAAGCAGGTCCATTCTGAGCTGTAGTCACTAATAAACTAAAGAGCTTGAAGCACTCTGCGTCTGTCTCTTCATGCAAACATAACTCTGGCGATGAAGGTGGGATTCCCCTGAAGAAGAAGGCAACGTGGAACAGAAGAAGAGTGAGATGGCTGCGCTGAACAACCCCCAGCCCCATTCGATCTGACAGCAGAAGACTGGGAGTCGTATGCAGATCATTTCCAAATGTACCTGGAAGGAAACGATCTAGCCAACATTTCCGAGAAGCGGAAGAGGGTGGTCTTTCTTACGTACTGCGGTCCAGCAGTTTTCAAGATGGCGAAGGCATTGGCGGGAGCTGCAGACGTGAAGGTAATGGACTGGCCTGACTTGGAAAAGCTGTTAAGAGCCCATTACGTGCCACAAATATCGTGCCTCATTAAGAGACACGAGTTTTACCATCGTGATCAGGGGGAAAACGAAAACGTAAACGACTTCGTGGCAAGTTTAAGAGACATTGGGGGTGCTTGTGAATTTAACAGTTTAGAAGAGACCATGTGCGATCGATTTGTTCTGGGCCTTAAAGACAAGGTATTACAGAGCAAGTTATTAATGAAACCTAAGATCACACTAAAAGAAGCCATAGAAGAAGCCGCTTCAGCAGAAGCTACCAAGTCCTCAGCAGCAGCCATGAGGAAGATGAACAGGGCCACAAACCATTCTGATGGGGAAAAGTCTACCACAAACCATTGTGATGACCTAGATTCTGAATCAGATTGCAGTGAGGTGGAAGAGGGAATTTACGGACTCAGAATGGAGCAGAAAAAGAAAGACCTGGATAGGAAGAGGCAAGATTTCTACTGCAGAGGTTGTGGGGGAAGCCACCCCCCCACTGAATGCAAGTTTTTAGACACCATTTGCCTCTGTTGTGAAAAAAGAGGACACCTAGCAAGAGTCTGTAAATCAACCAGAACTCCACACAGGGGACAAACCAACGCCCACGATCCTGCCACCAAGAATGCTGAGATGGACTGAATTTCTTGCTGTTTATTCATACAAACTCATCCACAGGCCTGGAAAAGACATTGGGCATGCAGATGCTTTGAGTCGCTGCCCACTTCATTCACACACTGAGGATCCTGCTCCTGAGACTTACACCTTTTTTCTAGAAACTGTTGCCAAGCTTCCAGTACACACTGCTGAAATTGCCAGAGAGACTGCCAAAGACACTTTATTGCCTCCTGTTATAGGCTGGATTAAGAAAGGTTGGCCACTTCAAGATCTACCTCAACTTGCCCAACCTTTTAAATCCAGGCAAACTGAATTATCTGTATTAAGAGGATGTATTTTGTGGGGTAACAGGGTGGTTATTCCTGCAAAACTACAAAAGAGGTTTTGGAAATGTTACATGAGGGTCATCCGGGAATTGTCAGAATGAAGGGATTAGCCAGGAGTTATGTATGGTGGCCAGGTATTAACAAAATGGTTGAAAACTGGGTTGCATCCTGTCCCAACTGTCAGGAAGTCAGGCCTCCCCACCTCTCGCCCCCAAACAGGAATGGGAATGTCCTAGGGGCCCATGGTCCAGGATTCACATTGACTTTGCTGGCCCTCCCAGAGGGCACACTTTCCTTATTATAGTAGATGCATATTCCAAATGGCTAGAGGTTATCCCTATGGCATCCACCACAGCTGAAGCTGTCATCAAGCAGCTTAAGAGGCTTTTTGTAACTCATGGGTTACCTGATGTCCTTGTTTCTGACAATGGTCCTCAATTTACGTCCAACCTTTTTGAATCATATCTAGCACAGCAGGGTATCAGACATGCCCTGACAGCCCCTAATGGCTGGGCTGAATGGCTAATGGCTGGGCTGAATGCATGGTATGCTTTACCAAGGAAAAAATTCAGCAATTGGGTCCTGGGGACATCACTGAGAAAGTTGAAAAACTACTCAGCGTCCAGCATATCACTCCTAACCCATCAACTAACTTATCCCCAGCAGAGTTGTTTATGGGTAGGAAACTCAGGTCTCCCCTTGACCGCCTTCATCCCACTTACGCACCCAACGCACCACTAGATTCCACTAGCAAAATTCGCATATTCACTGTGGGTGATTCTGTTTATGCTAAGAACCTTATGGGTGAACCATTATGGATTCCTGCTGAGATAACCCAAATCACATGCCCTAGGTCTTAAAGGGTACAAACAGAGGATGGTGTCCTCTGGAGCAGGCACATTGATCAGCTTAGATCCAGATTACATCAGGAACGTCGCAATTGCTCCTCTCTGGTTCCCATACCTAGTACCTCATCTAGGGGGGAAGGGGAGGATCATGAGGATAATCAGCAAGCAAGAATCAACCCCATATGTAATGAGCCATTACGACAGGAACCATCCCAAAACCTGTCACAATGCCAAACTCCATTCTTTCAAGTGGAAGACTGTACATCACTACCTGACTTAGGTGCTGACATTGGGTTGGAGATGGATTGGGAGGAGAGACCAGGTTGTAGCAACCAAACAGGTTCTACTATTACTAGAAGTCCAAGTATGGAAATGTCAGCAGACACATTTCCTCTCTCACTGGGTGAGAACCTTAAAGCATCTGAACCATGTAGGTCTCCAGCGACACGTAAGAGCCCCACCTATTTAAAAGAATACATTAGATAGATAGGATTTGAGTATGGACTGAACCTAGTGGGGAGGGATGTTATGTATGCAGGTTTGAAGTCATTGGTTTAGTTTGAACTGTTCTTGTAAAATGTTAGAAATGATTGGTTTAAAAGTCTTGGAAAACCCTGCACTCTGATTGGCTGTCAACTGCGGCTGCTGGCTATAAGTAGCAGACGCAGCCCAGCCAAAGTGGGTCTGTTCTGAGCTGTAGTCACTAATAAACTAAAGACCTTGAAGCACTCCGCGTCTGCCTCTTCATGCAAACATTACAGGTGGCATTGGAGCTGGCAGTGCCTTTAGGGCCTCAAGGCATTTGGAGGCAATGCCAATGTGTCATTCAGTGACAAAGTGGTTGCAGAAATCTAGACAGTGGCAGATCCTCCCTGGAGCAGCAACATTTGGTGGCAGTGGTTTATTTTTCAAAAAACACTGATAGGCTGCAGAACACTACTTGGTTGGTCCCATGTTGTGCAGTATGAACTCAACCAATTGATAGACTGGAGAACAGAGCTTGTTTTAAGATCACCTGGGAAATTCATGGCTGAAGTATGATTTGAACCAGTGAGTTGCTCGCAGCTTAACTCTTTATCATTATATTATTATATTAATTTTTAATAACTGCTGGGAATATATCTTCAATATCTCCTCATATCCACTGAAAACATAAGAGAGCTAAACTCTCAGCCTCTTTACCATTTTCAGGAAGCTGAGAAAAACAGGAAACCTCTAGGAAGCAGTGCATATTCACAGACTATTCTGTGGGCCAGGGTTCTCAAGGAAAGTATGTGCTAGTCATTTATTCAGAAATATCAGGCCTTGGTAGGAGACTCATTTTGGAACAGTTTATTTGGGTGTTTCCAAGCATGATCTCTGAGAAATAAATGCCTCCAGGAAAAATCTTCTTGCTTGCTTGAGATAGCATATATTTAGCTAGAAGTCATTTCCCCTTTTTTGTCATGAGGGAAGCTATGAAATTTAACAAGCATTTATTTTGCTTTTTATTCAGTTAACATCAACACTGGAAAATGGGAGAGTTTTCAAAAGACAACAGTTTTAAAATCCTTCAATTTAAAAAAACCCAATTGACCAGAATGTTGTGTAATATGTTGCATCTTTTATCTGTATCTGTCAATCAGAATGTCTCATGGTCATGTATCACTTATGATTGAATTATTTGTGCATTATTTATTCATTAGTTTTATACCCCCATTTTTCCTCCACAAGCTCAGGAGAGCATAGATAATATTTCCTGCTCTATTTTTCATATAATATCATCGGAAATAAGTTGAGTTGAGAGATCGTGGTTATTACAAAGTTAGATAGATTTAAATGTGTCTTAGTTCAACAGTTTAGCACACATCACCATGTGACATATGTGCCTTCAAGTCAGTTTTGACTCCCGGCAACTACTTGGCAACTCCTGGCAACTACCTGGTCTTTGTGGCTTTTTGTGGGAACATTTTTTAGAAGTGGTTTGCCATTGCCTTCTTCTTGGGGCTGAGAGAGAGTGACTGGTAGTAACTATTAACCATACTTCAAACTGGCCAACTTAACAGCTATAACAGAAGATAACCTTGATCTGGAAGAAAGATCAGGTGATTGAATGACACCAAGCAAAATCTGCTTTTTACTGATAAACCCTCCAAGTAACAAAAAGCAGTAGAACATTTGTGTGTATTTTTACTGCCTTTGCCACAAAGGTGACAATTTTGAAAGGCAGTGGTCACACTAACTAGACAAGCAGAAAAAAAGATGGATTTCATTTTTCTTACCACTAACAAATCCATATTAAATTGCCTTCATCCAAAGCAATCTGTATCTTAAGTCCCAGACAAGTAGTTTTTGGGGAGATTAAAAAGCAAATATGTTATGTGTTAAGTTCGCATAGAGAGGCAGGACGCGGAGTGCTTCAACTCAAGGTTTATTGTGACTTCAGCTCAGAACAGACCCGATTTGGCTTAGCCGAGGCAGCTATATATAGCCGGCTGCCTCGGCTGACAGCCAATCAGAGTGCAGGGTTTTCCCGCACTTTTAAACCAATGATTTCAAACACTTTACAAGAACAACAAATCATATTCAAACTCTGCATACATAACACCCCTCCCCACTAGGTTTGGTCCATACTCAAACCCCATCTATCTAATACATTCTTGTAGATAGGTGGGGCTCTTACGGGTACGTTGAGACCTGCGTGGTTCAGGTGTTTTGGGAATCTCACTTTGTGAGGAAGGAAATGTATCTGGCAACATTCCCTTATTAGGACTTCTTGTATTGGTAGAACCTGCTTGGTTACTACAACCTGGTCTCTCCTCCCAGTCCATCTCCAACCCAATGTCACCCCCTAAATCTGGTAGTGATGTGCAATCTTCTATTTGCACAAATGGTTGTTGGTACCCTGACAGGTTTTGGGATGGTTCCTGTCGTGTTAGCTCATTACACATGGGGTTGATTCTCATTTGCTGATTACCATCATTATCTCCCCCTTCCCCCCTAGAAGAGGCTGAGGGTATGGAATCCTGAGAGGAACAAGGGCGATGCTCCAGAGGCAGTCTGGACCGTAACTGGTCTATGTGCCTACTCCACAAGACACCATTCTCAGTTTGAACCCTGTAAGACCTGGGGCCTGTAACCTGGGTTATCTCAGCAGGAATCCATAGTGGTTCACCCACAAGGTTCTTAGCATAAACAGAATCACCCACAGTGAATGTGTGAGTTTTGCTGGTGGAATCTAGAGGTGCGTTGGGTGCGTAAGTGGGGTGAAGGCGGTCTAGGGTAGACCTGAGTTTTCTCCCCATCAAAAGGTCGGCAGGAGTTAAGTTAGTGGATGGACTAGGAGTGATGTGTTGGATACTGAGTAATTTTTCAACTTTCTCAGTGATGTTCCCTGGACCCAATTGTTGGAGTTTCTCCTTGGTAAAATGTACCATGCATTCAGCCCGGCCATTAGACAAAGGATGCCCAGGGGCAGTAAGGGCGTGTCTGATACCCTGCTGTGCTAAATATGATTCAAAAAGGTTGGAAGTAAATTGAGGACCATTGTCAGAAACAAGTACATCTGGCAACCCATGAGTTACAAAAAGTTTCTTAAGCTGTTTGACAACAGCATCTGCTGTGGTGGATGCCATAGGAACAACCTCCAACCATCTGGAGTATGCATCTACCACAATAAGGAAAGTGTGCCCTCTGGTAGGGCCAGCAAAATCAATGTGAATCCTGGACCATGGGCCCTAGGACATTCCCATTCCTGTTTGGGGGCAAGAGGTGGAGCAGGCCTGACTTATCCAATAGTCTGTGTAAGGGTTCTGCAGTGGTTGCTTTCTGAGGTAGAAACATATGATTTTTTGCACATGGCCTCCTCTAAGCTGCTGAATTCACACGCACCCCCAATGTCTCTTAAACTTGCCCGAAGTCATTTATGCTTTCGCCTTCCCCCTGATCGCGGCGATAAAACTCATGTCTCTTAACGAGGCACGATACTTGGGGTGCGTAGTGTGCCCTTAAAAGCCTCTCTAGATCAGGCCATGCCATTACCTTCATGTCTGCTGCACCCGCTAATGCCTTCGCCATCTTGAAAACTGCCGGACCGCAATACGTGAGAAAAACCGCCCTCTTCCGCTGCTCAGAAATGGCAGCAAGATCGCTTCCTTCCAAAAACATCTGAAACCGATCTGCATACGACTCCCAGTCTTCATTCTTCGGGTCAAATGGGGATGGGGGTGTGTGTTCAGCGCAGCCATCTCACTCTTCTCTGTTCCGCGTTGCCTTCTCTTCAGGAAAATCCCACCCTCATCGCCAGTGTTAAGTTCGCATAGAGAGGCAGGATGCGGAGTGCTTCAACTCAAGGTTTATTGTGACTTCAGCTCAGAACAGACCCGATTTGGCTTAGCCGAGGCAGCTATATATAGCCGGCTGCCTTGGCTGACAGCCAATCAGAGTGCAGGGTTTTCCCGCACTTTTAAACCAATGACTTCAAACACTTTACAAGAACAATCAATCATATTCAAACTCTGCATACATAACACTATCCATAGTGGTTTTATTTACAGTTACCTTAGTTACAGCCCAGTAACAGATTATCAGGTGGGAATAAGTTGTAAGAAAGTTTAACATGCTTGTAATTGCAGGCAGTAGACCATGGTGACTTTTACATGTAACTTTCTTAGCCCTAAGGCTGTTTTGTCCTCTCTACTTTTGGATGGGCAAGTCTTTCCTAACTATTGTGCCCAGAGCTTTGGAGAGGGAACATATGCTTCAGTCTAGGGCAGTGATGGCTAAACTTTTCCATGTCACATGCTGAAAGTGCGTGCATGATGCAATGCGCGCACAACAACCCCCACACCCCCTGCACATACGCATGCATCTCCTGTGTGTGTGTCTCTCCCCACACATTTGCAGCAGATATCCAACAATCAGCTGGCTGGTGGGGGGTGCACATGCATGCACAGTGGGGCTCTTGGGGTGACCTCTCTCTCACATGCCAGCAGAAATGGCTCTGCATGCCACTTCTGGCACTCATGCCATAGGTTTGCCATCATGGGTCTAGGGCTTTAATGTTTGGTCTTTGTTAAGGGCAATCCTGTGAATTTTTATCAAACCTCAGTTAATGCTTTTTAGTATTAGCGGTATGGTATGTTTTGTGCTATTTGGTATATTTTCCCCTGACTTTGCTTTATCTCTTCCTTTCCATAGTCTAAACATTTCTATTTTTATTTAATGCATTTTGGGGTTATTCAGATAACCTAATGCACTTTGAACCTAGAACTACACAACAGTACAGATGTGTAGGGTATGATTTAACGGTTTTGCTGCAAATGAACTGTGGCTGTGCCTTTATGGATGTATAGAAGGGAAGAAACAGAAGCCACAGTATGCATCCTTTAACTTGCAGAAGGGATTAATTAAGATTCTTTCTGCTATGAGTTTTTATTACTAAAAAGGGCATTCATTAAACCTAGAAGGTGCCACCCCATATACATCCACAAGTAATCATACCAGCAGGTTTACTGTGCAGTCCAAATGTGACCATAGCAAAGAATTCATATCAGACTTTTTTGTGCTTTTAGTCAAACTAAATCATAAGCATTTCACAGCATGCCAATAACATTTCTTGCTGGAATTCTTCCTGATCAAATTTTGGAAAGCGCTTTACACACATTATGTGTAAATGCAAGTTTTCAAGTTACCAAATACTTTTCACTGGTAAAGATATTTAATGTTCCATAATGGATTTGGGGAAGGTGAAGGAAAGATCTTATGCCGTGTCTATAACACAATGAAGAAGTTTTTAAAATGCAAAAATTGCAGTTTTATAATCCTTCAATTGATTGTATAAATATAATTCTTTATTATGGAATATGTGTGGTTTTATACACTTCCTAGTTAACATGACTTTTTTTCTTTTAAAACTTACAGAAGATTCTCACTTATGTCATATCCATCCTTCTCCAATGCCTAATGTTCTCAGTATAATGCCACCACCTGTCTAGGCAGAATGCATGCCCATGCCATCTTTAAACTGTGTAGCAATGGCGAAGAATCTGAAATTTCTTTGCAGTAAAAGAACAGTGTAGGAGTTCTTACTTGCTTGGCTGCTCTCCATGTAATAATGTTCTGATAGAAAGGTCTCTGCAACACAGCTTTTCAAAGCATAGAAATCACATGCCATAGACAATTCTAGTGCATCAGTTCCACCAAATAAATTTTCTGACTTAGAGATGGTCACAGATTGTGGCAGCCTCAGCTATAAAGCATCCAACCAATTCTCTGCAGTAAAGGGGGCTGCTGTTTAAAGACTCAGAAATTGGGGTGGAATGAAGTAAAAGGCCAATAAATATTTAAGCCCACCTACCATCCTGCCCCATAGACAAGTGCACTGGTTGATGTTTCCTCTTCACATACCACTCAGCTTCTGAAAAGAGACAGTGATGAGTGGTTGTGTTTTCTTCCAAGCTTTTTCTTAGCAAGAATCTCAGCTTTTTAAAGCCTCTCCCCAGCCTTTATTTTCAGATGTCTTATTGACATTCAGTGCACTTTTTTATTCTGGTTCCAAATGTAATATTCTATTAGAGCAGTTAAAAAAAACCTAGAAGGAGTTAAATCTATAAACCTGCTGTAAAAACAAAAGGAATTCTAGGGATTTATTGGACAGTATTTGTGTTACTTTCATTAATATTTAAGCAAGCTGGTCACTGCCTGGAATCAGGGGCTGTATGGGAGTTCCTATATGTAATTTTAGAGAAATATAATCTATTTCCTATATGGGAAGCACTACAGTGGTCCTATTCAATTTCTGAAACTTTCATCAGTCTCGTAACAGTTACAAATGTAACACAGACTACATAACTGGTGAGGGTTATTGGACTGTATGTATGATATCACCATTAGCAAGCACACAAGGTTCATATCTGATCATGTTGTAGACTGATATTTTTATTTCATTTTCCAATCAATCTTTGGTCATCTGAATCAATGTTTGGTTATAAGTGTATGCACAATGTTCATAAAAATACTAAATACGGCAAGGTTATTCTATTTCTTTGCTTAATTGTTGCGCAGTAAAATTGGGCTCAGGTTTTACTTAAATAAGAAAGAGAATAGTTTCTGACTTGGTCTGAATCAAAGTATCAGGCAGGGCATGAGTTTTAATCATGGAATCAGAGTACAGACCAATTCAGCATATGACTGCTGTGCAAAGCTCAGTCTGGAAAATGCATGTAAGTCCTTCCTTCCTTCCTTCCTTCCTTCCTTCCTTCCTTCCTTCCTTCCTTCCTTCCTTCCTTCCTTCCTTCCTTCCCTCCCTCCCTCCCTCCCTCCCTCCCTGTGAGTTTATTCCCACAGCAGTGCTACTCATCTCTCTTTTATGGAAACCTGTCTTTGTAGGGGAGGCAGGCAGGCATGCGCATCCTTACTCAATGCAACAATTTGAGTATGGCCTGAATCCTGGAATATATTTTTTTAAAATCAGGAGGCTGAGTCTGGTGCAAGAAATTGCCCCTTTTGTTTGAGAAATTAAGCCAAATCCCAAATCTCAGGAGATATCCTTGGTCTAATATTTGCTTTAGAAGTCGTGAGTCCTGGGAATATACAATCTTGTGCTCCATGAGAATGTGACTATGAATCTGAAAAATGTGGCTATGAATGTGGCTATGAATCTGAAAAATGTTTTAACTTCTGTGGGTAACATTGCAGGTTCCCAGTTGGGTTTCTCCCTAGTGCTACGTGAATCAGAAAATGCTTTTTATAAAACAAAAGTCCCTTGGGAGATGGGGCAGCATAGAAATCCAATAAATGAATGAATGAATGAAAATAGGGAAGATGCCATGTGTCCTGTGTTCACATGCCTGTATCTCAAATGGTTCTTATTGTCAGGATGAAGAGAGAGGAGGTCATCTTTCTTACCATGCCTTGTTATGCTCTCAGAGAAAAAAACAGACTATAAATGGGAGAAAGAGGTGATGGCAGGCTGTAAAATGGCACCAGCTTCAAGGCTGGCAGAATTTCTTGCCAATGTGTTTTACTGGGAGAGGAAAATTAAAAGCCTAAAAACTTCTGGCAAACAAAATCAAGCCCACCATTGTCTCCTCATCGTAACTGTAGAGTGTCTTCACCCAGAGTTCTCCCTGGGATATGAAGGATTGTTTTGCAAGTGTAGAATGTGCAATCTTGTATGGTGTTCCTCCATAGAAACTATATTCAAGTCTTGCAACAGCAGATTGCATATGCCACATCATGCAGAGTTTACCTGAGCCTTCGCAGAATACCATTTTGTGATGCTCAATAACCAATAACTGAAGGATTAGGGATTCTCAGCTCACAACACATTGCTTCCAGGCAGGTTTTAATCCTAGCCATTTCTTTTCTGATCGTTAACTGCTGTGGATCAGAATGTTTTCACATCATCATTAACACAGCCAGTAAATGACTGTATGTTTGAAAACAAACATCCTCTAAAATGTCTGACACGAGTTCCTTCCTCTGTTTGTTTAAATTTGTTTTTAATGATGAAAAAAATGTAAGAAGAAACCTGCAGTATACTGACTCATAACATGGTCATACTTCATTATTCCTTTTCATGTTTTTTGGCTAAGCAAAAAAATAAAATTAAAATTGGTGAACTGCTAAGTAGGATATTTTGTCTCTTTACCTTAGCTTCAGATTATTTTTTGTTTGAAAGCTATTTCTTTATTGCCTCCACAATAGAAGACTTGAGATTTTATAACTTCTGATGTATATATGTGCATTTGTATGCAAATACTGAATATCAGAACACATCTGCATTAAGAAATTTTCTTGGGATTTTCCAAATCTACTCAATTACATTTTTTGGAATGTAACCTAAATTTGTCTTTGACTATTGAAGAAGGAAAGAGTATTCTTCTCCCCTCCCATCATACATGCCTGTCCACATTCAGAAATCCCAGATCAGCTGGCTAAGCCTCCTTGTTGAATCACAAAGGCTACTTTTGATTAGTAACAGGATGAGAAAAGAACTCCAGGAATTTTGGGACTAGGCAGGTTTTCCTGTGTTCCCATGAAGAAAAGTCCCATCAACAAATCAGGAGGTTTTGAAAGATTTATGTGCATTCCGGCTGATGCTGGATTCAGTTTTGAGGGTTGTACAGAGGAAGGAAATGAATCACTTACTCTGCAGTCCAAAGTAACTTTGACATAAACTGTACAGAAGATTGACGTGGAGCTAACTTTCTTAAACCAACTTTGTAGCGAATGCAGTGCAGAAAATGATAATTCTGTTCAGGGCAGGACCATCAAAATACTTTTTGGTCTGAGTGCACTAATGTCCTAATACACAATACAGGTAGTCCTTGACTTATGACCACAATTGAGCCCAAAATTTCTCTGGTGAAGCGAGACACTTGTTAAGTGAATTTTGTCCCATTTTACAACCTTTCTTGCTGCAGTTGTTAGGTGAACCACTGCAATTGATAAGATAGTAACCTGTTAAGTGAATCTGGCTGCACAACTGATTTTTCTTGTCAAAAGGTTGCAAAAGGTAATTTACATGATCTTGGGACACAGGAACAGTCATAAGTATGAACCAATTGCCAAATATTTGAATTTTGATCTCATGATTGTGGGGTTGCTACAAAGGTCTAAAGGCAGAATATCAGCAGATAGCCAAAATCTGCAAAGAAGAAGTCAGAATAGCAAAGGCTCAGAACGAACAAAGACTTGCAACAAAAGTCAAAGAGAATTAAAAAAGTTTCTTCCAACATATAAATAACAAGAAAAAAAACAAGGAAACAGTCGGTCCACTAAAGAGAGAAGACGGCAAAGAAGTAACAGGCAACAGAGAGAAAGCAGAACTGCTTAACTCATTCTTTGCATTGGTCTTCATGCAAAAAGAGACTATAGCTCAATCCACCAAAAACACAACTGTAAAAGACAGACCAGAAGTAAAAGTTAAAATAAGCAAAAAAATAGTAAGAGAACACCTGTCTGATCTTGATGAACATAAATCACCAGGGCCTGATGGATTACATCCCAGAGTTTTAAAGGAACTGGCAAAGGTCATCTCACAACCACTGCACCATATCTTTCAAAAATCCTGGAGCACCGGGGAACTACCAGAGGACTGGAAAAGAACTGATGTGGTTCCCATCTTCAAAAAAGGAAAAAAAAACAGACCCAGGAAACTATAGACCAATCAGCCTAACATCAATACCCGGGAAGATACTGGAAAAGATAAAAATCAGATCTGCCAACATCTAGAAACAAGTAAAGTAATAACTAGCAGTCAGCATGGGTTTGTTAAGAACAGATCACGCCAAACCAATCCTATTTCATCCTTCAATACAGTGACTAAATTAGTAGACCTGCAAAATACTGTGGACATAATATATTTAGATTTCAGCAAGGCATTCGATAAAGTAGACAACAACCTACTTCTTAGTAAGCTAGAAAAAAAGTGGAATAGATAGCACCATCACTAGATTGACTCACAACTGGCTGACAAACTGTACTCAATGAGTCTAATGGGTCTAAGTCTACATGAAGGGAAGTAAGCAGTGGAGTGCTACAAGGTTCTGTCTTAGGCCCAGTACTCTTCAATATCTTCATTAACGACTTAGATGAGAGAATAGAAGGGAAATTTACCGAATTTGCAGATGATACTAAGCTGGCAGGAATAGCTAACACCCAAGAAGATAGGCTCAAGATCCAGATGGATCTTGACAGACTAGAACACTGGGCCGTATCTAACAAAATGAAATTCAGTGTAGAGAAAAGTAAAGTCCTACACTTAGGCAAGAAAAACCAAAAGTACACATATAGACTGGGTGAAACCAGGCTCAATAGCAGTAACTGTGAGAGGGATCTTGGAGTCTTAGTGGACAACCAGCTAAATATGAGCCAGCAGTGTGCAGCAGCAGCCAAAAAAGCTAATGCAATCCTAAATTGCATTAACAGAGGGATACAATCAAGATCAAGTGAGGTACTAATACCACTCTATAAAGCCTTAGTAAGACCACACCTAGAGTACTGCATCCAGTTTTGTTCACCACATTATAAAAAAGATGTTGAGACTCTAGAGAAAGTACAGAGAAGAGCAACCAGGATGATTAGGGGACTGGAGGCTAAAACATACGATGAAGGGTTGCAGGAACTGGGCTTGGCTAGTCTAGTGAAGAGAAGGACCTGGGGAGACATGATAGCAGTCTTCCAATATTTGAGGGGCTGCCACAGGGAGGAAGGGGTCAAGCTATTTTCTAAAGCACCTGTAGGCCAGACAAGGAATAATGGATGGAAACTGAACAAGGAGAGATTTAACCTGGAAATAAGGAGAAACTTTCTGACAGTGACAACAATCAACCAATGGAACACCTTGCCCTCGGAAGTTGTGGGAGCGCCATCACTTGAGACTTTCAAGAAGCGATTGGACTGCCATTTGTCAGAAATGGTGTAGGGTCTCCCGCTTGGGTGGGGGGTTGGACTAGGTGATCTACAAGGTCCCTTCCAACTCTGATTATCTGTTATCTGTTAAGTGTGAAAAATGGTCATACATCACTTTTTTCAGTGCCACTGTAACTTTGAACGGTCACTAAATGAGCTGTTGTAAGTCAAGGATTACCTGTATTTGCTTTATTCTGTATTTGCTTTATTCTCATCACAACAGAGCTGAACAGTTCAATGAGTCCATCTCTCTCTTTCAAGTCAGCCTGCCTCACAATTGTTGTGTGGAGAAATGATGGGCTATTCCCTCCTGTCAGCTACTCTGTTTCCCTGAAGAAAAGCAGGATATAAACCTGATAAGTAAATTACAAATAACTTAGTGTTTAATGGTTTTGGAGAAGGACTGCAGGTGGCACACCACTGATATAAATTCTTAGACAGCATCCCATATCCCTTCATTTTGTTTGCACTTCAAGAAGATGGCTAAAACAGGAGGATGAGAGGGAAGGAGATGAACCTTTCCTCTCACCCTCATTTTTAGGCATATCAATATAAAATTACCAGATTATTAGTCCAAACTAATTTTCCATCTGGGTGCACTAATTGGTTTAGGTAGCAATGTGTGTAAGGCTTTTCTAAACATTAGACAATATTTAAATGAGATGCACATTTTGGCCATTCAGTTATTTTGGTCCAATATGAACATCTCTTGAAACCTCAGTCACATCGAAGTGCATGTGTCCCTCTGACCTCTGATCTTTTTTAATGCCCTTTTCATCCTCTCTTCCTTTCTTCTCCCAGAAAAACATGGAAGAGCTAGAATGTTGACAGACAGCAGAGTTCCATTTATTTTGACTTTGTTGGGTGCTTACTGCTCAGAAACTCCAAACATAATCCTAGAATTATTTATCCAGTAACTTGAGAAAATCTTTCAGGTTTTGCTTCTTAAAAACATCAGTGCTGGCAGCGGAATGAACTATATAGCTGCACAGCCAGAATTCAGAATTCCAGAACCTAATTTAAACAAATGTACAATTTCCTGGTTTACTTAGGTAACAGCTCTGTGGCTTCTGTCTAGCCACCATAGGGAGCATTCAAGATAACTAACACCACTCTCTTTTAAAGAGTTGGCACAGCCAAAGGCTTGCGTTGTTTTAATGGGGAGCCTGGGGACTCATTTAATTTGGTGCTGGGAGGGATTGTTTGCTGCCAATATTTTTTTTAGCATGCAGCTGGGAGAAAACAAATATTCTCCTGGACTACTTCTGTGATGTGCTTTGTGACAGCCTAGTTTGTAAGGTGAACTTTGACACCTGAGTCTTAAATTCAATTTATTTGAAGTCAATTTTTGATATAGATTCTCTTTATGACCTTGGACAAGGTCACATTACCCAGTATCTGTTTTTTTTCCTTAAATGCTTCCATGCTGCCATCACCTTTCAGAGCTGACAAGGAGACCTACACTTGAAGCCCTGGGGCAAATCTTGTGTTGCAGTTTTCATGAGGAATTATAAAAACTTAGTTGTTGTTTCTGTTATGATATGTTCATAATAAAGTGAGACAGTATAGTAAAAGCCCAGCTTCTTTTTTTATTTGACCTCGGAGAAACCCCACTGGATGCTGGAGCAATTTAGGACACCATGTACAACTATATAGTTTCAGGGATGTACAGTGGGAAATAAAGCAGCCCATCATGGTATCCTCCCTATTCATATCTCCAAGAAGTGCCCAGAAATGTAGGTATAATTCATACTTGCACATAAATACCATTCACATATATAGTTTCTTGAAAATAAAAATGACTTGACTTAGTTGTGGGTATTTCTACTGAATTAACCATATTGAGATTTACATTTTTTTTGCAACCTAAACCGCAAACTTTAATTTTTAATTAGAAATGGCAATAACTTGTAACTGTTATTGCAAAATAGAAACTCATCTGAGACAAAGTATCTATCCTTCAATTAGATAATAGATAGATAGATAGATAGATAGATAGATAGATAGATAGATAGATAGATAGATGAATCCATAGAACCCATCCTCTGCCTGGATAAAATGCCCATCCCGGGGGGGATTTGGTCAGCTGGAGGTAAACGAGTTGGGGGGGAGGCTCATTCCTTGATGGATTCTTTGTGGGCTCCCCCACCCCTCCACGTTCCACTCTCAGAGGCAAACGATATGTTGATGGAAGGTCTCCTGCAGCGGTAGATCGCCCTCTTCTGGGAGGAGAATATTCTCCCAACAACTGAGTTAAACCAAAAGTTGACAGGCTGGAAGCTCTGGTTTCACGATCTCTCCGGGGGGGGGAGGATTTGCCTCATTTGCTGGCCTCTGCCCTCACGTCTGATCACAAGCTGTTCCAGTTGGTTGGATAGATCTTTGAAAGTTTGGCTGCACACCGCTGTTTGGTATTGCCATTCAGCCAGTTCATTTGGTCTCCCCTTGATCCTATGGGTCCCATTGCAGCTCTCCACTCTAAGATAGTGGTTCAAGACTCTCTGACTGCCATTAACGGCCAATCAATGAGTGGGCCAGGAAGGGTTGCTTGGCCAAGCAGGTCTCTTTCCATCTGCTGGATACTTGTGCTTCCAGATCACTCAGTAGGAGATTTTGGGTGGGCCCCCAGCTGGCAGGCAATGTCCTCCACGACCACCATTACTCTGATAGTTTCCTGGGGAACTCTTTGGGAGGCTTGCTGCTCAGACAACAACTTAATACAAGCCCCCCTGCAGAGTTTACACTCACTTTCCGGTGCCTCCAGGTTCCATCCTTCTGCCATCTTCCCTGAGTCTTTACTGTTACGCAAAATGCCACATAAGCAGTCAGGGCTCAGGACCCTGAATAACAACCCCTCTCTGGGATTATGCTTTTTGTGAGGTCCGGAATAATGTCAGGTTTCCAAATAATGAAATCCATGTTAAAACAAAATAACAAAGTCCATCTTCAAAAAGATTTCTTTTATTTAGGAAAGCATCAAATTAGCAAAGTCCATGATAATTCCAGATCTGACCCAAAAAGTTAGAAACAACCCCCAAAAGTCACATTCTCCAATAGAAGAATTACAATGTTGCTTGATGTCATAAATCTCCACCTCCAGGGCCCCAAGCCCGGACAGCTCATTTCCCACGGGAAAGAAGATCACCTAGCCATAACACTCTCTTTATCTCCACTCCTCCCACCTTAGGAATGTGTCAAGCCCTCAACTTTTCCCCCATGACTACCACAGGGAAAATAAGAAAAAGAATATATACTAAGACAAACTAAAATAGCTATACTTATGACAATTTCGGGCTTGACAATGGATTTATAGCCCATCTTTCTTCTAGGAGTTCAAAACAGTATCCATACCATTCTAGTTGCACTAAGCCATAATTATGGTTTATAATATACAAGGCTTGGTTTACCCATCATTGCTAAACCAAAACCAAAACTCTCATGTTGTATTTTAATGCAATGTAAGAGTCCTGTTTTAATGCTATGTTGAGCAACCCGACTTAACACTGATTTCAGAAGCTTACACTAAGTACAGCTAAGGCTGGATAAAATCCATCATTCATATACACCTTTTCTTTCCCTCTTTGTTCCTCATTCTTTTCATACAAAAGAATATAAAATGTTAAATTACTTAAAAATAAGAACATTTTGAAAAAAAGTAACCTCTGATTCCATATCTAGAATTGTTTTTATTTTCAAAGAGTTGTCATAAAAGACTGACTTCAAAGTTAAGAAATTTTGTTCAGGTCATTCTGAATCAGGTATATCAGATAAGTTAGTTGAAGGCAGATGATTCTGAAGTTAGAGTCCTACTGGGAATCAATGATGTCATTTCAGTCTGGTTTTTCAAATGAATCTTAAATGATCTCAACAGGCATGAATGATACGCTTCTTGGGCAAGAGTTCATTGAGCTGGTTGCAGCTTTCTTCAAATTATTGTTTACTTAAATTCCCTACTGTGCTAAATGTTATATATATCTAGATCAGGCTGAAATTATAACTTTAAGAACCAAGGCACATAATGTGTTTGGATAGGAACCCATGGTTCAGCTAGATGTAGTCATCATTCTGAGAAATGGAATTCTACTCTTTCTGTTTGTACATTCAGGCACAGGGGAAATTCTGTGAGATGAAGCCCTGTTATTATCACAAAAGGTGCTAGATTGTACATCCTCCCTGCATTACAGAACAGAACATCCAGTGTATGTGTCTGTGTGTGTGTGCATGTGTGTGTGTGTACATTTTGTTGAAGACTAGCTGTCCCTAACATGTTATCCCCAAAATGTAAATTCCCAGACAGGATAGCTAAGCTATGTGGGAATTCTTCACTTGTGACCACAACACCCCTGGAACATCAGATTGAAGAAGGCAATGCCCCAGACAATGCTTTCTACTTTTAACTTTAGCTAGTTGAGAAATATGCTTTGCATGAAGATGACTGCTTCCTCACTTCCAGGCATCTGTAGATGCAGGGGTGGGATTCAACTGGTGTTACTATCGGTTCGGTGATTACATTTTGCACATGCACGTGTGTAAAAAAACATCAGCTGTGGTGCTCTGACAGCTTCAAAAAGCATTGTGCTCGGGTGCACAATGTTTGAAAAGCCTCTTTTTCCCTGCTTTTTCAACCTCAGATGTGCCACGCAAAGCAGGTAAGGTTGAAAAAGCAGGAACTAAAGGACAGGTAAGAGCCCGGGCAGGCGGGTGGGCCAAACAGCAGCAAACACAGAACCAGTTCAGTATCTGCTGCTCTTCAGAGCTACTGGTTCTTTAGAACCGGGCAGAACCGGTAGCATCCCACCCCTGTGTAGATGGAGAGAAAAAAGAGTCTTATCTTGGAGAGTTCCTGCTAATGATTAATAATACTCAATATTTATTATTTATAATTGGTTGATAATTATAATCAACAATTATCCTGCTAGTAATTGATAATAGTGAAATAAGTGGTCCATTATTTTAACTCAGTAGAAGACAGCTTCCTAGTTGGGTTAGGTTGAGGAAGAATTCTGATGGAGATTATTTTTGGACATTCTGCTGCTTGTCTGAGACTTAGGATATGCTCCTGCTTTATGTCTTATGCGCCTACTGCAATAACATGTCTAGACCATAGCAAGGGAAGCTCAATTACTGGAAATAACTCATTCAGAATCATTCACTTAGTTAGTCACTGGGAAAACTAGGACTAGATCTCTTGGATTGAAAAACACTATTCTCCCAAACAATATTGTTCCAACTCGGTGCTGTCATAACTTGCAATTTGCCCACAGTGATGCTTATGGACTGATTCTGCTTCTTCCTTTTCCCCCAAACAAATGTGTGCAAAGCAGAGATATGAGGTAGAGGGTAGAAGACAAAAAAGTAAAGGCTCATCCGGTACACTTGTTGGAAAAACAATAACTGGGACAATAAGTGAGAATTAAGTCCATAATTCATGTGATTATGTTTGTTATCAGGGAAATGCCTTTTCACAGCTGGGTTTCATTTCTTCCCTCCAGCTCGCTCCTCTTTGAACCCCTCCTCCTCACCCGGCTTTTTGTCAAGTAATTATCACAGAACTGTACTTAGCTCTGCCAACTGTTTCTCAAACTTGTGGAGACAATGTTACAAAATATTATCCTGGTATATAAGTCTATACTTAGAAGGAAAGTTGGATCAGCAAGTCCCGAGCACTAAATGCTACTATAACTATAAAATATATTGTCCTTATTAGCAGTATAAATGCATAGTCTATCTAATGCTGTAACTATTTATCAAAATCACTGGCAGTCTCAGTCCATTTGGACTAGTAGGTTTCTCTTGGATTTGTGGCCAAGAATGCAGGAAGTTATGGTTGCTTTTTGCTGAGTGCCAGCTGCTGATGGGAAGTCTCCCTTTAACTCCAAGATCCCAAGGTAAAACAAATGGAGACTATTCTTTCTTATTATTGTCATTATTTGCATGCTTGGAGATGACAGATGAACAGTCATTAAGAATGACGTGGGGAACTCTGGCTGCCCTATTGCTTGTAGACCTTGATTGGCCCCACTAGCGATGCTGATTTGTGAGATTGATTCTTAGACTCCCTTTATTATTTTGGCTTGCTTTTAGAGCTTCAGGGGAAAAAATAATAATAAAGTCAACATATATAAGGGAATGATCATTTAAACAGTAACATGTGGAAAGTCACCCAGCCCAAAATGGAGCACTTTTCTACAGCAGCATTTCAGTGAGAAAACATTGCTTGACTATTGTTAACTCTTTCCCACTAAAATCAGTGGTATCCACCTAGGCTGATCCTGCCCATTTCCACCTTATTAATTTGAAAATATATATATATATATATTAGCCCATCTTAGAACTATAGCTGTATTTTTATCTTTCAAGCCTTATAAAACAAGGCAAGCATAAATAGAAAGCAATTGACTCCACTTAACCTTATAACTAGGAAAATATTTCTGCTAGCTTGACTGTTTCGATTGCTATGTTCTTCAGCTTTGTCTGAATTCTGTCATGGGAAGAACTGGCCATTCTATACTGAGACATATTCTGTCACCATAATATGTTAGGATCTGCTGGGACTATTAGATCTGGGCTGCAAAACTTCCTCTATCAGCAGAGATACAGAAAACTTTGCTGCCATCTAGTACTTGTCCAGATTTTTGCAGTCAAGACTGGGTAGCTTTAGTAAAAAGAAATAGAAAAGAACTAGATTCTGATATCTTAAAATTAGAATACTTTTCTTCTTATTCTACCCTCAGAGGGTGTATTGGGAAAGTGAATTTAATGGTAATTTAGTTTCTGTTACTTTTTACTTATTTGATGTTGCAAATTATCTGTTCCTACCAGCTGCTGCAGGGGTAGATCTCCACTGGGTGGGCTTCATTTGAAGATTGGATTGGCTAAGATTATTTAGTTAGACTAAGCTCCAAGATCTTGTATCTTTGAATTACTGGGGTTCTTTCTATAGGAATTTGATAAATATTGTTTTGGTTTAAGATTTAACTGAATTCCAAAACTTTAACACCTGCAGCTTCCTGCCTCTAAATGGTAAGTATAAATATCTGAATTCCATATCTGTTTTAAATATTCATCAGCTTGAATTCTTTGGCTGGAAGGATGATTATATTAATATAAGAAGAGATAAGCTATGTCTGAACTTCCAGGCATATTTACTGATGCAGTTACACAAGAAATTTCCCCAGTTAAGACATTTAAGAAAGAATACTGGGCTGTATTGGCACTTCACAGCTAGAATATTCTTTCATCTAGCTTAGGGATGGACAATCTGATACCCTTCAGGTATTTTGGACTACATATCCCAGAATTATTCATCATTGCCTTTTCTGGATAAGAGTTTTGAAAGCTGTTATTTAAGGATCTGGAAGGCAACTGAATTTTTACCAGCTCATTTAATTTGAGTTATGTCCTACTCTGAACTTCATGTTGCTTTACACTGTATCACATCATTGGACCATATGTTCCAATCCTGCCAATAGGATTTTTCAGCACTTCTTGAAATAAAAACAAATGATGAATAAACCTGGATTTCTTGATCTTCTCACTTACATACTCCCATTCTCAATCCAGCTAAGCCCTTAATATCCATTTAAGCCACTAAGAAGCTAGAGTAAACAGGAACAGATAACATAGCTTCATAAAAAGTGGGAAAGATTGTAACTGCTTCAATAAGAATCCTCATACACATTTTTTTAAAGAGTTGAAATCAGTGAGGCTTGCAAGTCCTGCCCTTTTGGTGATCCTTGTTACAATATATGGAATTCTAGGGATTTTCTGACAAGCTGGTGACATATGACTCTGGTCAGTAGCATGAAACAGTGCATCCCTCTGTTCTTTGCTAGCCAGTAATTAATCATACTTTGACATAAAATGAGTGAAGCAAAAGTGTCTGTAAAAGTAGAAGGTACTTGCTAGGCATCAACTCCATCATAGTTGTCTTGTGATGGTCAGCTTGTCCATCTATCCTATGCCCATTAATATAATTTATTTTCAGTTTTTTCCTAGACATTTTTGCTTTCTTTTTGTTTTTTCCTATGCTTATTTCTATACTGGATTTTTTAAAAGATAATAGAATAGAATACTTTATTGGCCAAGTGTGATTGGACACACAAGGAATTTGTCTTGGTGTAAATACTCTCAGTATACATAAAAGAAAAGTTACATACGTCAGGAGTCGAGAATCATAAGGTACGACACTTAATGATAGTCATAGGGTACAATAAGCAACCAATCATACTAGGAAACACTCAATATAAATCGTAAGTATACAAATGACAAAGTTACAGTCATACAATCACAAGTGGGAGGGGATGGGTGATAAGGAGTGATGACAAGATTTAACAGTAATAGTAGTGCAGACTTTGTAATAGTTGAACAGGGTCGAGGGAATTATTTGTTTAGCAGAGTGATGGCTTTCGGGAAAAAACTGTTCTTGTGTCTAGCTGTTCTGGTGTGCAATGCTCTATAGCATCATTTTGAGAGAAGGAGTTGAAACAATTTATGTCCAGGATGTGAGGGGTCTGTAAATATTTTCACAGCCCTCTTTTTGACTCGTGCAGTATACAGGTCCTGGATTGAAGGCAGGTTGGTTAACATAAACGAGATTTCTGAGCTTTTAGAGAAAATATGCATTGAAATTTGTGTTCTTCTTCTATTTAGCAGTGTAGTGCACAAATCTATTTGAGCATAATGTTTTTGTAAAAAAAATGCAATATTCAATTAAACTGACTAGAGGTATATGCCTGCATTAACATAAGTAGCACATTTCTAGTAATTCAAGATCCCATTTATGTTAAGGTTAGAAAAAAAGTTATCAAAATTAACAAGCTCAGAAGACAAAACCTCTGGTTCACAGATTGGATCCTGCACCATTATTGTGGGACACATAATTCACCTTTATTCATGAAAAAAAATGTTTCTTTTTGAGAATGTTGGGTATACCTTGTAACATTTTGTTAGAATTTCTTCATGTAGACTTGGGACATTATTTTGATAAGTAAATCTGAAAAATAATTGTAGTTTAGAATGGACAAAATGATAAAAAACCTTGAAGGAAACAGATTTTAAAATTAAGAATGGGAATATATAGATCACTGAGAAGAAATATATATTTACATCTTACATAGATTTATATATGGCTGAAGTCTGATACACTGAAGGGTGTATTTTGGTAAGTATTATAAGGATTGCAATGTACATGTGTTTATTTTCTCTTTCTGATAAATTCTGAGATGTAACTAATTGTCAAACTTTGGTGATAAGTACTGAACAACATATAAACCCAAATATTTTTAACCAGTAAATAGAGGAAATGATTAAAAAAATGCAAGGGAAAAAAATGAAAAAAGGAAAAAGAGAAAATAATAATATAATATATAATATAGCATCACAAGTATAAACAGATACTGTAACTTTTCACCCTCTCTAATGGTACAAACCTTTATCTCTTCATACCATGTCTCATTCTTATCCAAAGAAACAGTATCTTTTCAGCAGAAAGTCAAAAAGTGTAGCCAGAAGTAACAACATATTTTATTTTAACCTTGATGAGATAAACAAACTTTATATTCCTTCCTTTTTTTAAAAAATATTTATATCCTACCTTTATTACTTTCTATAAATAGCTCAAGGTGGCAGACATACACAACTCTCCTTCCTCCTCATATTTTTCCCATGACAACCTCTGAGATGAGTTGTCACCCAGTCAGCTTTCATGCCTAAGGAAAAACTAGAACCTGCTTTAACGACTAGACCAAATTGACTTTAGCAGCTTTAATCTTTAGTTTGTTCAAATATTGTCATAGGATTTGATTTTTCTTCCTTTCTTCTTTGTCCTATTGAACAGAATTTGTCAAAAAGTTTTTTTAGAAGCCTTTTTCTAAATCCCTGGGGAAAACATATTCCAGGTCACTCTCTTAGTTTGTCATCTGTATTTCCTTTTGAAATTTCAAAACCTCAAGTCAGTTTCTTTATTGGATCCAGTAAAGCATCCTTTTCTAAATCATTCTCTTGACTTGTCAATTGTAAATCCGCTTTCAAGTACTATCTATCTGGTCAGGTAAAAGTTGTTGTTCAGCTATCATTTCTTCAGTAACATTTTTGGACTTAGTTTGTCTATAGAAGCATCATTGCGTTGTTGATATTGTGATCACTGTTTTCTGATTCTCCTTCAGCATTTTTATTGTCATAACCATCTTGCAGACCTATATTTTTCCTCTACCTAAAAACTAGCATCTAGTTTTTGAAATCATGAAATTGTTTATCTATGTTGTATCTTGTAAAAACCAAAACAGAATCTCTTTCCCATGAGAAGCTTTTTATACTTTATAAGTAATTCCAAAATCTTATTGAAAAAGTTTCAGTATTCCAATTTTATCTTGACCCTTAGTCCAGTTACAACTTTCTAATGTTGAAATCTTATTTAGTATTTTTGCTGTTTATTCAGTCTTAAATTCTTACATTTAAAGTTTTATTTCATTCAAGATTAAAGGCATAGTCACCCAGCATTTTTAAACTTTCATTCCAGAGGTCTGTGATAACTAGCAGTTAATAAACAATTTGTAAAAGTTATTATCAAATGAGGTTTGCAAACTTAGTGTACTTTAAAATTGTCCACACTGTTGTGAGCAAGATGGCTAATTGCCTCACCTCCAGCCACTCAGATCCATGGAAAACCCTCACAGAAAGCAGCTGTCCAACGCACATATGGGCAATCTCCCAAACTCTCCTTACCCAGAGATATTCCAAAGAACCAATCCATTCACTATTTCCTTTGTTATTTGAATGTTTTTCCAGAGCAGTCTTCAATTCTTCATACCTCCCAGAAGCCCTTTATCCATGGGATTTTTATCTGTATGTTGACTTGGCCATTGTAAAACATTGGATTTATTTTTCTGTACTTACTCTTCTTTAAATTTGATTTGAATCATTGCTTACCTCATGGGCAACCTGCACTTTTAGTTTCAACTGATGGTTTGATATGGTTTGATAGAATATTTTTATATTTTAAAAAACCCATGTTTTCTTCCACCATGGCAAGAAGTCCAGATACTACAGCAACAAAGTAACTACAAACCAGAGGTGGTATTCAGCAGGTTCTGACCAGTTCTGGAGAACCGGTAGCAGAAAATTTGAATAGTTCAGAGAACTGGCAAATACCACCTCTGATTGGCCCCACCTCCATCTATTCTCTGCCTCCTGAGTCCCAGCTGATTGGCTGGGTCTTCTTTAGTTGCCCTGCACAGGAGAATGGAACTGGAAAGTAGGTTAGTGGGGTGGGGAGGGAATGGGATTTTTCAGTAACCTTCTCCCCAGGAATGGGGAAGGAGTGTGGATTTTGAGTATCTTTCCCCTGCCATGCCCACCAAGACACACCATGCCCACCAAGCCATGCCATGCCCACCAGCCATGCCCACAGAACCCGTAGTAAATTTTTTTGAATCCCACCACTGCATATGACACTATCACTTTCATGCTTGACAGTAAGTATGAAAAGCAGTACTTGGCTTATACCACATGTAACAACACCTGTATAGCTTTAAAAATCCCATGTGTGACTCATCTGACAATAAAATATCCCTTCATATGTTTGAAGAACAATTTTTATCCAATGCATTTCAGATCTGTTATGAACACTGACTTAACCAAGGCAAGAGAGTTCTTCGGAATCTTGGATGTTGTTCTTTTTGTTTTATGACTTACTGAACAATTTTATACTGTCTTCATCATTAAATTTTGATGGGACGCCAAACTTGGAAGCTCATATTTGTTCCATGCTTTCTATTTCTAGACTACATCTTTGAATTGATATTGGTGAAGCTCACAATTTTAAAAATGGTTTTATGGTCATTTTTAGACTGCTGGGGAAATGTAACTTTTTTTGTAGAAGATCTTCAGATATTTTAAAAGTAGGAAGGATATATTTCTAGACTCTATAGGGTGGAAATAATGGAGCTTTGAAGCCAAAATCTGTGACTTTTATGCATAGCAACCCTGCCCCAAATCAAACCTGATTATTTAACTAAGAATTAGCTCTTGACATGCTTTTAATTTAACTGATTAAATTGGGAGAAGAGATTCGTGCACACTAGCACAACAGTGCATGTCGTATGACTTTGCTAATCAAATAAATGGAAGAAAGTCCATGTTTTGGTGTTAGTTCTTTGCTCAGACTCCCTTCAGGTCAAAAAGACACCCAGAAAACATTTTGTAGCAAAGAAATGTGAACATTAACAAAATCTGACAGGGGACAAATGCTTTTTCACACAACCGCAAGGGCTTCTGAAAAAAAGAAAAAAACACTTGAATAATTGTGGACTAAAAAAAATGCCTTTCCTTTCTTTTCAAAGTACATCTAATGTAATGAACTGTACATAACTACAGAATATCCAATACTGTATTTTATTTCCATTTTTGCATGATATTCCTGGGTATCTATTCCTAATAGGTTTCATATGATTCTACTGGGAGCCCATATGATCTGTGTGCTACTAAGCGTGAAAAGTTAGAGGCTAATCATACCTCCTGCCATTGCATGATGATTAAATGACACTCTTTTCTTCTCCTGCCAAGTCTGCCGAGTCTGATTCCTGTTTTTTTCTTCAGTAAGAATCACAGACATTGGAGAGAAAATACTATGGTCTCCATTAAGATAACAGTGGCAGAAAAAATCAGCTCTAACCCTGTGATTATGCTTTCAATCTAATAATTATTTAAATACCAGATAACACCTTTTGAACTAATTGAGACCTTTCAGCTGGTTGCCTGTGATAACATGGCTGCATTTACTTCATCTTCAGTTCCTTTTCTAAATGGGTCCAAATTGCTTTTAAAGTTGCATTTATCTGCTACATAAATTACAGAGCACTCTCCTCTCCATACAAGCCAACCCCATGAAGAGACCAAACAATATAAATGATTGATCCTGCTTGTGTATTTGCTTGTATTATTCTGTTTGCAAAATAAGGCAAAGGAGAAGGATAGCAGGTAAATTGGATCCCATACACAAGAAGTAGGTTGAAGTAGAAGATAGGATCAAAAATATTAGCTTGAAAGATTTCAAGCTGTTACTCCTTAAATTTGGGTGGTTTTCTTTTTTACATTTTTTTGAGGAAGTTGGGATAGGGATACTTTCTTAATTGTTTTATCAAGATAAAGAACAGTTTATAGAGATTTAGTCTCATATAATTGCCATCTAACCCTGGATTACAACTGATCGCTCTTCATTCCTGGATTGAGATATGATTTTATCCAGGTCTACTTATAAATATTTGGAACTAAGCAAGAAGAGTTGAATTTGTAGAAAGTTGGCTATATGCTTTATAAATTAAATAGTGTAGCTTTCTTCTCACAGTATATGGTAAGTGAAACATTTCTAAATAAGTCTTTAAAAAGTAAACCAAGATGACTTCAGATGTCAAAATGCATTCTCACTGATATTGGAGTTTTTACTCCTGTCTGAATGTGTGATACATCTAGAACTAATGCAATGGAAGTAAAATACTGCATATATTTCTTATACATTTCTTAAGGATTTACATAATGCATAATTTACACAATAGATGGATAGAATTTGAAACTGATGAGTTCTAAGTGTGCCATACATCTTTGTTTTAGGGGCAGTAGTTGCATTGAAGAAGACATTGTACAAGTGCACCTTTTAAAAAGGTGAAAAAACTTGAAATTTCCTGGAATTGCTGAAATAGTTGTAGGATTTCTGTGTTCTATATCCCAATCCCACTTGCAGATTTTCTGTAAAAACATTCTGAACCAACATAAGAAAATGATAGTTAAGTCACTCATGTGAATCATGTTTGATTGGCTTGCTTGATATATACTTGTGTTCCAGTCCAGCAATTGAAAATGGAGTTATAATATAAAGTCTTATAATGATTTTCTATGTTTCTCTAATGTTCAAGCAATAGGTTCTGTATTAAAATCTCCTACTATAGATCTTAGGTCTGTATATTAAATGTCACTATTGACTTTCACTAAATTATATATTAATAGATATAGCCAAGTGAACAGTCTAGAGAGAGATGGAATAAATTAGATGTTGATTTGTGTCATACATAAAGAATTATCATGCTATTACTTTCAAATGAAGCGGTATTATACAAAGCACTGAATAGGGTTAGGGAACAGTACCTTCTCATCCCATTCCACCCCATCCCCAAATAAAGCATGATATAAGAAATAGAAAATTAAATCACTAAGTAGATCCATAGATATTGATTTAACTTCCCATCATGGCTTTGATCCACCATTGGATTCATATAATGATATTTAATAAGATAAAGTGTACGTATACATTAGATTACTAACCTTAACTGCATTTGAACCACTTGCATCATTCCTTGTTAATGATAAGGCCAGTATTGCTCAGTTTTCACACAATTTGATTGGTATGCTTGACAATGCACCCAGTTTTATCTAAGCATGCCCATGCTATGCAAACTAGGTTCTTTTATCTAGAAATTATCTTAGAAGCCAACAGAATTGCATTCTACCAACCAGATTCTACATGTTATGCTCTGGCACACTCAATGTTGCAATTTTTTGTGATTGAAAAAATTATCTGTTGAAATAATCTTCCTAATAAATTTATATCTATTTCCATCTGATTTAAGCATTAATATTAGATCTCCTGACTATGCATGTTACATTCATTAGCCTATAGCTATTGAGAAAATAAAGAAAAACCTTAGAAAACCACAGTTAAATATCGATGATGGAAACTACTAGTCACAGTACAACATATGTATGTGATTTGCTTTGTCTTTGTATAAAAACAGTAGGATGATTTGTTTGGTAAACTAATACATTATTTGGCCAGAGCAACACTGCAAGCAGCTGGAAGTTTACATGAACAACAGGTCACAAAAACATTTCTATATCTGTTGCACTTCAGAACTTGAGGCAGATGAGTAAGTAATAGTTATAGAAATGATATTAGAAGTGACATGTTGATAGCACCTGATTTAGCTTTTTTTGTCTTTATTGAGTATGAGGCTACCTTCTCTCTCGCTCGCTTACTCACACACACACTTCAGTTTACATTTCTCCAAAGCAAAGATTATTTAAACTTGAAGTGCTTTAGATTTCCTCCATGTTATTCTTTGCTCAAATATATTCATACCTTCAACAATTTGTTTGCCAAAATTTTCCTGTTCTCTCTTTATGTACACTCCAATATAACCATTCCTTTACCATAGAATAGCAGGACAATGATGAATGTCTTAGACACACACATGCACACACATCCTTTTTATGTGTGTCTATGCACACTCCTTGGCATCTTTCAGGCTCTGCTGTCATTTTATCAGAGAACAAAGCTGCTCGGAAGCAATGAATCTCCTGTTCAGGTCACTAGTGTTTATTACAGGTTATCAGGTGCCTTTTGTACTTTTGAAAAGCAGTTAGCAGCCTCAAATGTCTTCCTTAGAGCAGAAGCACCTGAGCCACTTGATTTTGCCCTTTGGAAATACTCTTTTCTTCAGTAAAGAGGAAGGCGAATTTCATTTTGTGAAAGTTGGCTTGGAAAATTAATGAGAGGAAATATGTGAGTGAGCTTGACTAAAAGGTTAGTCAGTAACCTTGAATTCCAGTCCCATTCTGTTTCTACTCTCTGATTCATGTTCTTCTCACAATAACTCCCCAATTCACTGCTGCAGTCTTTTTTCACATAACAAGATCTACAGTTGTCCTTCCATTAACACCAAGATACATCCATCGCAGCAAAGAAGAAGAAAAAGAAGCCTCCAAGAAGAGAAGTCACTACTTAGCTTGCTGAACTGGCTTCCTATGTTCATTGTCCTCTACTTCCTGGATCCCCAAATGTATTTTAGATTCTTCCTTCTGTCCCTGATGCCCAAATGTGTCTTAGACCCTTCTGAAAACAGCTGCCCCTTTGTAATTTTCCTGTTGAGGAAAAATGCTCTCAAAGCTTAAAGATGAAAACCAATCAATGGATCTTATTTAACAAGTCTAAGTTTTGGAGAGAGCTTGTTGAATGTCCTTGATTTGCAGCCACAATTGAGCCCAAAAATCCTGTTGTTAAGTGAGACATTTGTTAAGCGAGTTTTGCCCCATTTTACGACCTTTCTAGTCACAGTTGTTAAGTGAATCACTGCAATTGCTAAGGGGTAACAAGGTTGTTTTGTGAATCTGGCTTCCCCATTGACTTTGTTTGTGAGAAGGTCATAAAAAATTATCACATGAACCTGGGACACTGCAGTTGCCATAAATATGAACCAGTTGCAAAGAATCTGAAATTTGATCATGTGATTGTGGGGATGTTGCAATGGCCATAAGTATGAAAAGTAGTCATACGTCCCTTTTTTCAGTGATGTTGTAACTTGAATGGCCACTAAACAAACTGTTGTAAGTTGAGGACTACCTGTATTAAAAAATAAATAAGGGAAACAAAATCAGTAATATGGACTATTTGCAAAGCCTGTATTGACACTTTGGGGGATTGCTGGTACTGTATACCCATTTTTATTTAGTCAATTCTACATGAATATAATAGTGCTGCAGGAACTTTAGCTTTCAGGAATCTCAGCTCCCTAAACATAGGAAAAGATGGCTTACATGCCTGTATGCAAGACAAATGTGGAAACATGACCAAGATTCTTGGGTTCGCTGCACATACTTCACCAAAGGGGCAACTGCTCACTTCAAGATCAATGTCACATTCTGTTCTGTAAACAGTGGAGTTCACACGAAGAAACCAAACATTAATTGTTGGCATTCTGCTGTGGTACCATCTGATATTTTTTGCCACCCGGTTTCCCATGCATATGCACCATGTAATCATGCAAAGAGATTATCCAGTTAGAATAATCTAGTGCACCTTATTAAATACTGAGTGCTAATGAAGTTAAATGACTTGGTGGTCTTACTATGTACAATATAGTATAAACAACAGAGTATATTGTTGTGAAATCTTACTATTCAGGATTAAAGTGCAGCTGACTTGCTTGATTTTTTTTAAACAACTCCAAAATAATTACAAAGGCACATGACCAGAGGGATGTTCCCCTGTGGATCAGAAGAAGAGATTTAATTCTTTCCTTCACCACTTTCCTGCTTCATTTGCAGGGCTGTTTACTTAAAGAACCATCTGGGTTTTTTTTCTGTAAAAAATGATGAAATGGAAAGGAAAAGGTTAATATTCCAATTCTTGTATGACTCTTGCAATCCAAACCAATTTCTCTGCTTACTTTGGTGTAAAAAAGAGTAAGAAGCAGCTGCACATTTTTATAATTGGCATAAAATCATAAATATATGGTTTATTCTTGTGCTGTTTTAAAAATGCCATAGTTTAGTCATTCTCATTCATGCTGATGTAAGGGATATTGCTTCAATTTGTTTTTCCTCAATATTCCATGCAAGGTTTTCATTTTTTTCTAATTACAGGGTGACCAAGAGGAAGTATACATTTTGAATAATCTCTTTTTCACTCACTGGTCCTGCCTCCAGTGTTTTATAGCCTTGGGGTTTTAAATAGTTCAATTCCAAAGAAACAGATCTTGAGAGAACTCCTCCTATGGACTTTTTAACAAGGCTAAGGAAGAATAGAGAGGTATACACCAGAAAAGTTAAATACCAGCACTCTCTATCTTTTAGTATTAACCAAAATTACATCAAAGAAAATGTTAACTTTGCAGCCTGTTGGATGTTGCCAAAAATAAAAGGCTTTTGGAGTTAGAATGGCATGATTTTAGATGAAATTGGGTTGGATATTTATTGTATGACAAAGCTAAGGTTAATATAGGTATTAAACATTTTGTGAGATGTGACATATTAAGATTATAGAATAGATATAAACCTGGTTGTGCAAGAAACATTTTATAAAAGGAGGGCAGGGCTTATGTCCCAGTGATACTACGTGCGATCGGGAAGCTCCTGTAGATAGCTTCTCAGCTGGACGGTCCATTTGGACCTAAACCATCCCGAAGAGATGGTGAAGGGAAAGAGCACGTCCTGTCAATCCCAGGGACATCGCAAAGTCCCTGGTTGATCCAGGAGAAGCTCTTTTTGCCGGTGGAAAAGAGGCAGCCATCAAGCTGCTATAGCTGGGACAGCTCTGAAAAAAAGGCAAGATCGGATGAAGGTGTGTCGGTTTGGTGAGAGGTTCTTTTTTATTTACTTATTTCTGAAGAGAACAGCCCAATAACTGGAAAGTAGACTTAAAAAGTAAAGAGAACAGTTTATAAGCGGCGAGATTAAGCTTTTCTTAAGATTGATGGCTTTTTCTTCCTTTTATCTCTTCTGGAACTATTTGATTTAAAAAGGGACTGGCTTTTCCTCTATGTAAAATAATCTTTTGTTCTGATGGTCTTTTCCTTTTTTTCCACCAATATTTTTTTGGATTAAACGCTGTTTATGATTTTAAGAACTTTTTAGAAAAGACAGCAATAGCAATGTGCCTTTTCTCTTTTTTTTTTCCCTTTTTCTTGCTCTTGAGGGGAGGAGGAAAGTGAAAACACTGCCATTTAGAGGCTTGGATATACTGTATTCCTTTCTTCTTCGTTTGTTTATCTATGTGAGCTGCATTCAAGGACATAGAGTTCCTTCTTGAAAGAGATAGTGGGGTGAGCATGATGGATTGTATACACAGGTGCCCATCTGTGAACTATTGATAGCGGAACCCAGAGTTGGAACTGAAAGAAAGAAGACTAAAGTGACCTTGAAAATATAGTCTACTGGAAATTTATTTATTTATTTATTATTGGGACTTGTATGCCGCCCCATCTCCGAAGACTCGGGGAGGCTCACAACTAAGAAACAACAGCAATAAATAATTAAAAAGAGATTAAACCCAATTACAAGCCCAAACAAATTTAAAATACATTAAAATATAACCCCCCCCCCCGAAAGAAAGGGTCACAGCCCGGATTGATCAAACAACCAGGTCTTCAAATCATGGCGGAAGGTGTGGAGGTCAGGGGTCAGGTGGAGCCCCAAGGGGAGCTGGTTCCAGAGGTCAGGGACCGTGACAGAATAGGCTCATCATCGGGGGACCGCCAGCCGGCATTGGCCCGCCGACGGGACCCCAAGGAGTCCTTGCCTGTGTGCTCGCACAGGGCGGTTGGCATTCGATCTCGGCAGGAGATGCTCCCTTAAATATTGAGGACCCATGTTGTGAAGGACTTTGTATGTTAAAACTAAAACCTTGAATCTCACCCGGAGCGCAACTGGCAACCAATGCAGGCAGCGCAGGAGGGGGGTAACAGAGAATCGGGAAACTCCCATCACCACCCATGCCGCCACATTCTGCAGCAGCTGCAGTCTCAGGATGGTATGCAAGGGCAGTCCTAAGTAGAGAGCATTGCAGTAGTCAAGTCTAGAGGTAACAAGGGCATGAGTGACTGTGCGCAGGGCATCCTGGACCAGGAATAGGTGTAGTTGGCGAACAAGATGGAGTTGGGCAAAGGCCCCCCTGGCGACGGCTCCCACCTGCTCCTCCAACCAGAGCCGAACATCCAGGAGGACCCCCAAATTCCGCACCCTATCCACAGGGGGCAACACCGCTCCCCCTATGGCCAAAGATGGATATTCCTGACTGGGCCGAGATGCCAGTACGCACAGCCACAAAGTCTTGGCCGGGTTGAGTCAAAGCATGTTCCCGCTCATCCAGATCCATACTGCATCCAAGCACTGGGTCATCAGGGAGAGGGCATCACTGATTTGGTTCGGGGTGGAGATGTACAGCTGGGTGTCATCTGCGTACTGGTGGTAACTCACCCCGAAACCATGGATGATCTCACCCAGCGGCTTCATATAGATGTTAAATAGCAGGGGGGAGAGAACCGACCCCTGATGGACCCCACATGAGAGCACCCTCGGGGTCGACCTCTGACTCCCCACCAATACCGATTGCGATCGCCCCGAGAGGTAGGAGGTGAACCACTGGAGCACGGTGCCCCCACTCCCAGCCCCTCGAGGCCGCAAAAGGATACCATGGTCGATGGTATCAAAAGCCGCTGAGAGGTCTAATAGGACCAGGACAGAGGAAAAACCCCTGTCCCAGGCCCTCCAGAGATCATCCATTAGCACGACCAATGCCATCTCCGTGCTGAAACCAGGTCAGAAGCTCGATTGATACAGATCTAGGTAGTCCGCTTCATCCAGGAAAAGTGGAAACTGCTGAGCCACCACACTCTCAACAACCTTCGCCAAAAAGCGAAGGTTGGAGACTGGATGAAAGTTGTCTAACACGGTCGGGTCCAGGGCAGGCTTCTTCAGGAGGGGTCTCACCACTGCCTCCTTCAAGGTGGTGGGAAAAACACCCTCCCTTAATGAAGTGTTGATAACTGCCTGGAGCCAACCGCAGGTGGCCTCCCTGGCGGCATATGCCAGCCAGGAAGGACACAGGTCCAACAAACATGTGGTGGAACTCAGCCGCTGCATAATCCTGTCCACTTCATCCTCGGAAACAGGATCGAACTCATCCCAGATCACATTGGCCAGACTACCTGTATCTCGTTCCTCAGACCACTGCAAATCAGAGGACAACCCGCTCCGAATCCGGGCGATCTTATCCGACAGATATTGACCAAACTCCTCAGCCCTTCCCCACAACTTGTCCACCCCCTCCCCTGTACGAAGGAGAGAGCGGGTAACCTGGAACAGGGTGGCTGGGCGGTTATCTGCGGACACTATGAGGGCGGAGAGATAAGACCTTCTCGCTGCTCTCATAGCTACCAGGTAAGTCCTAATATGGGCTCTTAGCTGGGCTCGGTCGGATTGAGAGAGGGTGGACCTCCACCTGCTCTCTAAACCCCTCCGACGACGCTTCATCTCCCGGAGCTCCTCAGTATACCAAGGAGCCATCTGGGATCCACGGCATGAGAGGGGACGCATGGGGACAACCCTGTCGAGGGCATCCGATGCAGCCTGTTGCCAAGCAGCCGCCAGATCCTCGACAGAGCTGTGGGCAAGGGAAGAGGGAAAGAACCCCAGTTCTGTCTGGAACCTCTCAGGGTCCATCAGGCGTCTGGGGCGGAACCATCTAAGTGGCTCCTCATCCCAGCAGTGGGGGGTGGCCTGTTGGAAGACCAGCTGTAGGAGATAGTGATCAGACCATGGAACGGGCAGTGTCATAAAAATGGCTTGCCCTCTGTCACTACACCACTGTTCAGAGACAAAAACTAGGTCGAGAGTGTTTTCCCCCTCATGAGTGGGGCCTTGAATCAATTGGGTCAGGCCCATGGCTTCCATGGAAGCCATGAATTCCTGGGCCAAACCCGACACTCCCCCCAGGGAGGGCAAGTTGAAGTCCCCCAGGACTATAAGGCCCGGGAACTCCAACGCCACCCCCGAGAGGACATCGAGAAGCCCAGGCAGGGCCGCTGTCACACAGCTGGGGGAAAGGTATGCAAGCAGCAGGCCCACCCGACCATTAGGCCCCCACCTCAGGAGGAGGGTCTCACTCCCGCATATCTCTGGAACAGTGACCTCCCTTGGAAACAAGGTCTCCCGCATAACCACAGCCACCCCCACCCTTCCCTGGGCCCGTGGCGGTGTAAAACCTGGAAACCTGGTGGGCACAGATCAGCCAGAGGGACACCTCCCTCTGGGCCCAACCAGGTCTCGTGATACAAGCCAGGTCCCAGCCTCCTCCTCAATGATCTCTCGGGGGAGGGGAGACTTATTAGCCACAGACCTGGCATTAAAATACACCAGCTTAAGCCCAGGGGTCCGCTTCCCATGCCCCTGGGGAGGAGGCCATAGGGTTGGAGCATGCCACCAAGACAAAGATGGCGGGCGATGCTCCCGCACATGATATGGCCCTATGCCTCGACATCTCCTGCCAACCCCAACCACCCTGGGAATCGCGGTCCCCACCTCACACCCCAGAGCCCCGCAGCCCCAACCCCCACCCCCGCCATGCACCGGGCTGAGACCCATATCCCCGGGATCATTACCCACCTCCTCCCTAGCCTTCTTAAAAATTTAGTTAAAAATTTGACTAAGGGGCCCTAGTGACCCTCTTTTTCATAGCAGAACCCCACCCATACCCACCCCCCTGTCATGCCATCTCTCTGGGTTCCAAGACCCATCCTCGAGGTAAGCAGAAGATAGTGTAACAGGCCAAGCCCTAGAGGAAGGGAGTCCCCTCAGGGCATACAATCCGCCCAAATAAATCACATAATGGGAGGGCATTAGAGAACAGGCATAGGGATTGTCGAGAGTGGTAATGACAAGGCGGCAATAAAGTCTGGGTTTAGAGAACTTGGTAGGACCAAGGTGGTAAAAAATGGTTGGAGAGTCCAGACTCAAAGAAGCCAGGCTGCCCTCTCATGGCAGACCGGTGACAGATGATCAAAGTCTCAGTCTAGACTGGGCCACGCTTCTCACCGCTGGGCATCCCAACACGCTTCTGGTTAGGCTGATGGTAAGATGTTAAAAGGGTCCTAAAGAAAACGTCGCCCCCTCTGGTCTCTTACCCCATCAGGGAGTACAACAAAAGTCTCATAACCGTTGACCAAGTTCCAGGGTGAGTACCAACACTGGGAGCTCAAACCTGGGCCACCGGGTGTCCAAATCGACCCTACATGGCCTAAGGTATACTGCAGATGGTTCATTCCCAGTGGGAAAAAAGGTACCTTGCAATTTGAGATAATAATGATGACAAAGGAGGAGGAACAAGTGGGGGGCAGATAGATGATAGCAACAGACCATGATAGGCAGGTCCAGAATCCAGGCAGCAATGGTCACAGAGGAGCGGTGGTCGAGTGGTTGGCAGGCAGATCTCCAGCAAAAACCATCCAGGATAGGACCAAGGACCGGCGGCAACCCTGGGACCAACACCTCTGATCTTCCTCAGGTCCCCAGGGTCGCCTGCCAGGCCCCCATCCTCCCCATGGTCAAAACAGCCGGCATCTCCACCGCCCCCATCATCAGCCAAGATGGAGCCAGCATGGTCCCATTGGCCCAGGGGAGGGGCCGAAGCCACCGCCCACCACCACCAAACAAGAACCAGCTGCAATTCCCCCTCTCTCGAGAGGCCCATGGCTGTCTCCATGGCTGCTCCCTGAACGTTCCTGGGGCAGATAACAATCCTGGGGAGGCCTCCAAACCACAGCGGCCCTCCGACCAGCAGAACACAAGGCCAAGGGCCAGCCGCAACCACACCGACGTCCCATCGCTCCAAAAAGGCCTGGGAACGCCGGACACCTCCACACCTCCAGGGCCTCCTTACCCAGCTCCAGTCTCCAATGAAGCCTCCACAGCCTCCAGAATTCGGAAGTCCACCAAGGGGGGGAAACGCCAGGCTCAGAGCCGCCGAGACCTCTGCCGCTTTGCCCACCTCAACATCCGCAGCCCCGCGCTGAGTCACATGAGCGCCGCAAGTGACGGGATCATTTTATTATGAATATATTAGAGGAAAGGAGGAAGATACAAGAAAAGAAGAGCCCCTGATTGAACCTCAAAAGGAGTTGATAGCAGTAATTGAAAAAGAAAAGGAAAAAGAAGAAGGCGCAGTAGGCGGGGTGCCCAGAGAACGAAGAGAAATAAGATCCACCAGAGCAATAAATCCCTCTTACAAAATCTAAAATGGAGAAAGAAAACTGGTTACGATGAATATAAATGGACTCAATTCAATCATTAAGTAGAAAGATTTCACAAATTGGAGAAATTAAAATTTAATATAATTTGCCTACAAGAGGTACATATAAAAACAACATGAACACGTACTGAAACAAAAAAAATTAGGAAAATTGTTTACTTCATTTGCACAATGTAAAAAAAAAGAGGTGTGGTTCTATATATTAAAGAAACAATTTCAGCTGAATTAATTTATACAGATGATGATGGAAGAATCTTAATGGTAGAAATAATGGACAATAATACTAAATACTTTTAATAGCAATATATGCTCCAAATGACCACCAAGAGGAATTTTATAATAAACTCCATAAAAAAATAATTGAACTGACTACGTTAATTTATGCCTGATGGGAGATTTTAATGGAATAATTAATGAGCAGCTGGATTATAAATCACAAAAAAACACAAAGAAAGCCAGAAAGAAACTACCAAAACCCTTTTTTTCAAATGATAGAAGAAATAAATTTAAAAGATGCATGGAGAGAGAGATATAGGAAATAAACAATATACATTTTACTCAAACAGGCATGAATCATGGTCAAGAATAGATATGATATGGACATCAGCTGATCTATTTTTTAATATACAAAAAATTGAAATAGAAGCAAGTATTTGGGCCGATCATAATCCAATGATTATTATTTGGAAAGGACAAAAGATGAGATCTAGATGGACATTAAACAATAAGATATTAAGGAAGAAGATTTTAAACAGAAAATGGAGAGAGAACTGGTATTCTTTTTTAAAGAAAATAAGAAAGAGGATACATCGTTACAGAATCTCTGGGACACGATGACGGCCTATACAAGAGGCTTGATAATTGATTATACAGGAAAAGAAATAACAACAAAAAGACTTTTAAAATATTAGAAGAAGAATATAAAAAACTGAAAAAAGAACTACAGAAATTCCACAAAAAAAGATGTTAAAATCAAAATGGATATAACCAAACATAAAATGGAATTAATGGAAAAAGAAGAGCTAGCCCAAAAGATTAAAAATGCTAAACAGAATTATTTTGAGGATGCAAACAAACCAGGAAGATGGTTAGCCTATAAATTAAGAAAGGAAAGAGAATCAGGTAAATTGCCATTTAATAGATGAAGAAGGACATCCTTGTTACGGAAATGAAGGGAAAAAAAGAATTATACAAGACTATTATAGAAAATTGTACTATCAAGAGAGTATTCAAGAAGAAAAATTAACAATATATACAAAAGGCAAAGTTCCACAGATACCTAAAGATATCGAAATAATGTTAGAAGAGAATATAACAATGATTGAGTTAACAGACCTTTAAAGAAACAAAATACAGGGAAAGCACCAGGCCCAGATGGTTTACCAGTGGAATTTATAAGACTTTTCAGGAGGTGTTAAACCTCCAATTATTAGAAGTTAATGAATGAAGTCATGCAAGAGAAGAGAATCCAAAGACTTGGTCAGAGCTTATATCACACTTATACTGAAGGAAGACACAGACTTACAACAAGTTAAAAATTATAGGCCTATTTCCTATTAAATTCAGACTATAAAATTTTGCTTCAATTTTGGCAGAAAGACTGAAAGATACTTAAACAACTTTAATACATTTGACCAAAATGGGTTTCTGCCAAAAAGACAAATCAAACATAATATGAGAATAATCCTGACTCTGGAGTAGTAGGAGGCACATCCTCAAAAGCAAATGGCCTTGATGTTTCTGATGCTCAAAAAATCCTTTGATAACAT